>JAEIFU010001634.1:0-62623 GCA_018904235.1 Lordiphosa stackelbergi | reverse complement strand
GTCCGTCTGTCCGTCTGTCTGTTTCTATGCTATCTCCTCCGTCAGTTTTAAAGCTATCGTAACCAAACTTTGCACGAAGTCTTTTGGTACAAATACGCTGCACATTTGTCGGAACCGGCCGGATCGGATGACTATAGCATATAGCTGCCGTAGGAACGATCGGTTGAACAAGTAGTTTTAGTTAGAAAAACTTTTTTGTTTTCAATGCTATCACTACCAAACCTCGTATTTATAAGTTTTTTATGCTTTCACATAATTTCAGCAAGTTTTATGCAAATCGGGCAACTATATAGTATAGCTGCCATACAAAAGATAGGTCTGAAAAAAAGTTTTAGTATGAAAAACTTTTTTGTTTTCAGTGCTATCGCTCCCAAACTCGTTACTGATCAATATGATATGCTAACACATAATTCTGTCAAGTCTGATCCAAATGGGATGACTATAGCATATAGCTGCCATAGGAATGATCGGTAAAAAAAATAGTTTTAGTGAGAAAAACTTTATTGTTTTCAATGGTATTGTGTTTTTACGTTTCAGTTATAAATATTATCTGTCTCAACACAATTTGAGAGAGTTTGATCAAAATCGGATGAATATATCGTACAGCTGCCATATAAAAAACTGGCAGAAATATATCATGCTCCAAGGGTATATAAACTTCGGTCGAGCCGAAGTTAGTTTCCCCTATGTTTTCTCGTACAATGGTCAACTTTTGCAAAGTGATTCCAACAAGAATTTTTTTAGAAACATTTAAGCTACGTAACATTAAAAGCAGATTTCAAAGTCATTTGAACACAGAAAATTTAGGAACTCACAGCAAGCAGAAATAGAACTTTACAAATTTGGTAAACCACTTCAAAGTCTTCTCGGTACACGCGGAATGGAATTTTTTTTTTTGAACGGCTTGCCAGGCTATACTGCCTGCAGCAAGGAACAAGAAATGAAACCTGAACCTGAAAAACTTTATCAATGGCCAAATGATCATTTGAAAAACATCAATGTTATATTTCTTGCACCACAAAAGATTACCAACAGTGTACAGAATATTTGAAAACCATGTTCGAAAATAAAATTGTAAAACTATCAAAGCGACGCTTGGGATTCATCTTGCGGTTCCTGTGAATGATTCGTCACTTAAAGTCAAGATGACATCAAGAAGTAAAATTTCCAAAATAGTTAGAGTGTAGTTTATTTTTTTGAGCATCTTATTATAACTATTATTATTATTTTATTACTAGTATATTATAATATTTCTATTCTAATATACTATTGCTATGAATGCGAATTGTTTTAGTTTTTCTTTTTAGTTTACTTTTATTTTTAGGCTAAGACAATTGATAAAAAAAAAGCATAAAAGGAAAGAACAGTCGGGCTCGCCAATACAGATCGCTGCTTGAATTCTCTACCGATTGAATAATTTGAAATCGGTGTCCAGGGAATATCAAGACCAACTCGTTGGAAGTCTTTTTATACCCGTTACTCGTGGAGTAAAAAGGGTATACTAAAGTCGTGCAAATGTATGTAACAGGCAGAAGGAATCATTTCCGACCTTATAAAGTATATATATTCTTAATCAGCGTCAACAGCCGAGTCAATATAGACTTGTCCGTCTGTCCGTCCGTTTGTTTCTATGCTATCTCCTCCGCCAGTTTTAAAGCTATCGTAACCAAACTTTGCACGAAGTCTTTTGGTGGAAATACGCTGCACATTAGTCGGAACCAGCTGGATCAGATGACTACAGCATATAGCTGCCATAGGTAAGATCGGTCGAAAAACGAGTCTTAGTGTACTATACTTTCCAGTTATGAATAATTTCTGCTTCAGCACAATTTTTGAGAATTTGATCAAAATCGGATGAATATATCGTATAGCCATATAACAAACTGGCAGCATAAATCATGCTCCAAGGGTATATAAACTTAGGTAGAGCCGAAGTTAGCTTTCCTCTATTTTTATACCCTTGCAAAGGGTATTATAATTTTGCCCAGAAGTTTGCAACGCATAGAAATATTCATTTCCGACCCTATAAACTAAATATATTCTTGATCAGGGTGACGAGCTGAGTCGATTGAGCTTTGTCCGTCTGTCCGTCTGTCTGTTTCTACGCAAACTAGTCTCTCAGTTTTAAAGGTATCGAGCTGAAACTTTGCACAGTGTCTTCTTTTTACTGCACACTGCTAATATGTCGGAACCGACCGGATCGGATGACTATATCTTATAGCTGTCATAGGAACTATCGGTCGAAAAGTGGGTTTTATTTACAAAAATAGTTTTTTTTAATGCTGGCGTTCTTAAACTCTGATTTATTAAAACATTTGCAAGGGTATTAAAACTTCGGCAAAGACGAAGTGAGTTTGGCCTTCTCGTCTATCTTAAATAGAAGTGAGAAAGTCGGTCAAGCCCGACTATAATATACTGTGTACCTAGAGTAGGAATGTTTCTCTTTCGTTTTTTCTCTCCCTCTCTCCCTCTCCCTGTATCACTTTCAAAATTGCGGGGGCGGTAGGGGGGGTGGCAAAAATTAAAAAAAAATAAACTTGATCTGCCTGCAAGTATAAGAAGCATTTGTCCCATACATGTCAAACCTCTGTCTCTTACCATCTCTGAGATCTGTTTGTTCATACGGACGAACGGACAGACGGACATGGCTTTATTGACTCTATTGACTATAATTATACATATACTTGATACTCAGCATCAACAGCCGAGTCGATTTTGAAAATATTCATATGAACAAACATATCTCAGAAATGTTTCGACTTGTAGGGGACATCAACTTCGAATACTTGCGGCAAGTCAAGTTTAATTTCAATGTTTTTTATACGTATACGTCACAGACTTGTTTAAGCGCTTGGTTTCTGCTTCATATGCTTATCACCACACGAGGCACTTATTTCTGGCATGCTTATATTTTGGACCCAAATATTGGAGGTTGTCGTCAATTGCAGTCACCATTGTGATTAGACATTTCCCAGAAACAGAATTTGTTTGGCAATCAGCTACAAATTCGCAGAATTTCATATATTTAGAACAAAGGGGATCCAAGCAGCATGCACCGCGGCTCTCAAGGCTATTCCGGAGAATGCCTTCCGTGACGCCTTCAATGCTTGGAAACCGCGCTGGCGAAGCCCATTTTGAAAGTTTTCAAAGAATTGTAACGACTGGCTCATGTCCTATTACTTTTCGGACAAACCCTGTTAATGGAAAAAACCAAATATTCGTCGAAAGCGTATGAGGCAGTTCTGGTTTCAACAAGACGTCGCTCCACCGCACACAAGTCGCATAACAATCGATTTTCTGAAGAAATTGTTTCCGGGCCGTTTGATGTCGAAAAGTGGTGATTTGGACTTGGCCACCGCGTTCGCCCGATTTGACGCCGCCTGACTTCTTCTTGTGGGGATATTTGGAGTAAAAGGTTTACGTCAACAAGCCAAGGACCGTAGAAGAGCTCAAGGACAACATTCGTGAAGAAATAGCCGCTATTCCGGCCGAAATGTTGGCGAAATCGATGGAAAATGCTGCAAAAAGGGCACAATACGCCATCAACGCCAGAGGCGGCCATTTGAGAGATATCATATTCAAAAATTGATGTAAACAAATCTACTTGGAACAAATTAAATGATTAAGATTGCCAACGGCAAAATTTTTTTTTTTCTTTGATTTTTAAAAAAAAAACATGGGTCCGTCGAATATGGGCAACCCTGTAATTTTGGAACTTTCCATTTTAACCGCAGAGCATCCAATATTTTATATAATATTTTATTATTTATTAAGATTAAATTTTTAAGCAAGGCTGCAAACCTCTAAAATTTTGCAGAAGGTTCGGTTCAGGGGTTCGAACCCGTCGTATAGTCTTAGGTTCGGTTCGCGGACCGTTTCGAACCCCTGGACCAAAGGTTTTGCTTCGAACCTCGGTTCGATTGAACATATATGAATAGTTTTAATTTAGAAACACTTATTTTTTCAAATAATATTCTATAATTCAATAATGTAATTTTTGTAATAAAATTCATTAGCTGACATTTACAACTTTTGAGAACTGCTAAGTTTAAGTTCATAAGCACTATATCTTGTAGGAACTCTATACCAGCCCACTTAGATCAGAAACATCAAATTTAAGAGTTGCTGGAACAGCAAGTACAGTCAGAGCAATATTTTTTAAGTCCTCGATATTTGGACATATCCAAAATTTTATAACTTTTTTCCATGTATAAGTTTGTTTTTGCGCCGTTTTTATATTCTTGCAAAGGGTATTGTAATTTTTCCCAGGAGTTTGCAACGCATACAAATATTCATTTCCGACCCTATAAACTATATATATTCTTGATAAGGGCGACGAGCTGAGTTGATTGAGCTTTGTCCGTCTGTCTGTTTCTACGCAAACTAGTCTCAGTTTAAAGTTTAAAGCTATCGAACTGAAACTTTGCACAGAGTCTTCTTTTACTGCACGCTGCAAACATGTCGGAACCTACCGTATCCGATGACTATAACTTGTAGCTGTCATAGGAACTATAGGTCGAAAAAAATGGGTCTTAGTGAAAAAAACTTTTTTTTTTAATGTTCACGTCTCCTCATTAATATTATACGCTTTCACATAGATTTGGAAGTTTTTGTCAAGATCGGATGACTATATTTTATAGCTGTCGGTCGGAAAATGGGTTTTATTAACATTTGCAAGGGTATAAAAACTTCGGCAAGGACGAATTTAGCTTGGCCTTGTTGTTGTTCGACCGTCTTTCCTTCAGGCTCAGATTTTCTCCAACGCGTTTCAGCCATCTTTAGGAGCCTGCATATCTTAAGAAACATGAAGTCCACGTGTGTTCTCTTGGGCAATTTTTGCCAACTTTTTATATAACACTAGCAGACCCGGCGAACTCCGTTTCGCCACCAGATTCGTTCTTCTTTTGAACGCCGACGATAAACTGGATATCCATCGTTCCCTGTGACTGTTTCAGCAACTAACGGTCGCGGATATCGTTTTGTGCACTTTCCATCAGCCATGCAAGGCGATAATGGATTTAATGCACCGCACGGTCCATGCACCATCTGTGTCGTCACAATGTCGTGTAGACGGGGATCAATGACTGGATCAGGAATTTCAGCTGATATGATGTCATCCACTTCATTTGAATGTAATTTGTTCAGCAACCAAATTAGGATATGAGCATGCGGTAGTCCATGGCTGCCATTCCACCGAGTACATATAACAACGTGTGTCACCAAAAAACTCGATACTTAGTAAGCACATCCATCATAACCTTGAGTTTTTGCTGAAATACTCTTGCGATTATGTCATGGCGATCTTGCGGTTTTTGACCCGGTTCCAACTCGCGTTCAATTTCCGTCCACTTCGGATTGCATGTGACCGTAATAAATAAATCCGGAGTTCCATAATTTCGCACGTACGTCATAGCGTCTTGAGCGTATTCGTGCATGTGGCGTGGGCTTCCGATATAAGTTGATGGGAGAATCGTCAGTCGTCCAATATTCTGAACATCACCATCTGAATGAATAGCATCACGCAAGTGTATATAGTCCTCAGATCGTAGCTTTGCCTGATTGAATCGGATGAACGCTAAACGTTCGGTCTCGACTTTGACATACATGTCGACAGCGAATTGCTGGAATAGCCGACGGCACTTCAGAATGACATTCTCCTCATGTGTACGAATCATCATACGATACGCATAGTAATTCATTGCGCTTAGATTTTTATTCGTTGATACTCCTGAAAATGCAAAATTAAATGAATTGTTAATGGAAACCAATAATAGTAATAATGGAAATAATTAGTGTGTGAATATTGTACCTGTAATTGGATCGACCATCTTCAACGTGATGTCGTATCCGTCTTGCCCTTGCCAATAAATGATTGGATATTGTAACGCACTCCCTGTATATTGCACCGCACATTCAGCTGATCCACCATCGACGAAATGAAATATATTTGCAGAAATTGATGCGGTTCATCTGGTGTTGGCACCATTGAACCATGCAAATGATATATTTGTCCTTGTATCTGTAATTGTAAATAATCATTGAAATTTGTTGAAGAATACGTACGTGTGATTGTGGTGTGTGGTGTATATGCAGATGTTATGTGTTGCAATTCATTGTGTTGGTGTGAGTGATTGGTTATGTGTGTTGTATCTTTTACCTTGCAATTCGGCATGAATTGGCCTTCTCGAATGATATTAGCTCCAAAGGAAGTCATGCGAAAGCAGTTATTGTATTCAAGGATGTGTTGAAGAAAATGGCTGGAATCGGGATCACTTCCATCGAACAATGTTTTCAGTGGCTGTGGTGGTGTAAGTAATGGATCCAGTTTGACTTTTCCACTTGCGCAGCACAATCCAGCCGTTTCTCTTTTCAACTTTAACGCATTGCAATATCGGCATATAGTCGTCATTCGTCCAATATCTAAATTTTCATCATCATTGTAGTTCGCAGTGGAATCATATTGGAATGCCAAGCGATTGTATGATGCCAATGATCTTCGTGTGCTCACGCGATGTCTCAATCGGTCATTTTCTCTTATTATATTTTGTCTTTCTTCGCTTAAGTTCCTTGAATACACTTGTTGCTGACTTGCATGTCTTGTGCGGCGGCCGATGCTCGCACGTCGTTGTCTAGGCATTTTGGACTATGGACAGAGTGTTGAATTTAACTTCAAATGCACGATCCACATAATTTACACTGAGCTTAAATGAAATTAACTGAGCAGAGAACAATGAGTAGCTGTCAAACACTCGGCGCCATTGAATATTGGTTTGTAGTACATGCTATGTATCAGAGATGGCGCTGTATGTGAAAAACGATTTCCTTACTTTTCTGTTGAATTTTTCCTGAATTTTCTTTGCTATAAACCTCACGGGCCCGAGACCTTTCCAACGAATGCAAAACCGTGGAAATCGGTTCGTGCGTTCTGGAGTTATAGCGTCAGGGAGGAAAACCGGACTTATTTTTATATAATAGATTATTTACAGATTTAAAATTTAATATGTGATTTTCAGGTATGTTCTCAATTCCACTTTGGGCGTTTAAATAGGTCATTTAAAAATAACAAATTTATGTGGAACGGGGAAAAGAAATCTGTGGTTACTAATAGAATCCACTTGTTATTGAGCTGTCGGTTTCAACTGCTTAAGGAAATCCGAATTTGCTGAATTGATATGATTATCAACTTCCGTATGTGCTCATTGACGTAGAGCTCAACGTCCAAACGTTTAATCAAAGAACAGGCCTGTAAGGCTTTTGTAAACGTAATCAGACGTTGAGTTAATTAAAGTTGAATTTTTAAAACTCTTTTTAAGAATGCCTTGTTGGAGCATCATCATTCTGTAATGTGCTGCGTTGCAACTTATTTGTTTGGTCAGAAATTACCTAAGCTGGAACGATTATCGAGGCACATAGATCGTACCAAACAGATCGAGAACAATTGCTTGAAATAAAAAGCAACCGTAATAAAAAAACTCTTGGTAGTAATTGTGAATACTGCAGCTTTAAAGAAGTTTTAAAATTGGCTGGAGCATTAAACAGATATTTTGAACTACGTTCCATTGAAATGTGTATAGCTGAAGATATTTAAAGAACTCTGAATGCAAAAATATTTAAGAATTAGTGAACGTCCGCTCATTTTGTAGGCTGAGTTGAGTGGTTTTATTTACAAAGTTTCCGTTCTCTGCTAAAATCAAACTAAAGTTCCTTAAAAAATCTTTAATTACTAAATTCAGAGTGTGTAGCACAACGAACTGTAATTATAGACTACGTCGTAATCTATTACGGTACTTGGTCATAGTCCAAATCAAAAATGCTTTTGTTTCACATAAGCAACCTTCATCAACATTACATTCTTCATAGTTGCATTCCTTTTCTGCTCTGCAGTTGTCATTCAAAGTATATATCTGAACTAGAGAAATGTCAAGATGGAGAGCTTCTTGAATGATACATACAAAAAAATTATAAATTAATAATAGTCGTTGGTAAAACTACTTTTTTTTTTATACCCTTGGAGAGGGTATATTAAAATAATGTTTGTAACGCAAGAAGGAAGCATCTCCGACCATATCATGTCCGTCCGTCCGTCCGTCCGTCTGTCCGTCTGTTTCTATGCTATCTCCTCCGTCAGTTTTAAAGCTATCTCAACCAAACTTTGCACGAAGTCTTTTGGTATAAATACGCTGGACATTTGTCGGAACCGGCCGGATCGGATGACTATAGCATATAGCTGCCATAGGAACGATCGGTTGAAAAAGTAGTTTTAGTGAGAAAAACTTTTTTGTTTTCAGGTTGGTATCGCTTTTTTAAACCACGTATTTATAAGTTTTTTATGCTTTCACATAATTTTAGCTAAGTTTTATTAAATCGGGCAACTATATAGTATAGCTGCCATACAAAAATAAAAGTCTGAAAAAAGTTTTAGTATGAAAATCTTTTTGTTTTCAATGCTAATTCGCCTCCCAAACTCTGTTACTGATCGATTTAATATGCTAAGTTATATCTGATCCAAATCTGATGACTATAGCATATGCTAGCCATAGGGAATGATCGGTCGAAAAATAGTTTTAGTGAGAAAAGCTTGTTTCAATGGTAGCGTTTATTTATAAATATTAACTGTCTCAACACAATTTTGGAGAGTTTGATCAAAATCGGATGAATATATCATACCATATAAAAACTGCCAAAATTTTTTATGCCCCAAGGGTAAAAAAACCTGGGTCAGATCTAGAATCCTCTCTATTTTTTTTTTTTTCCATTTATTGCATTTGTTTGTTTTGTAAGTAGCGTGGTACAATATCTAATACATAGTTTTAAGAGTGTTCAAGCCTATGGACTTATTCTGTTCGGTTCGCGGGTTTTTTGGGTCCGACGAACCGGACCATAAACCGAACCCTAAAATTTTTGAGTCTTCGAACCTGAACCCGAACCGGACCACTTTTTTTCAAAAAATTAGGTTCGGTTCACAAAATTAAATGCTATTTTTAAAGTCGTGAACATGAAAATATTGGAAATCATAGATATTATAGTAAAACTATTGTGCTTTGCACTAAGCTTGTATGGCTTTTGGTATAAATTGCTTTGAACATAAGGTTAAATTCGATTAATGCGAGCCATTTGATCTAGTAACCGAGCATACATACATGTTTAACTTCACATATGTATGTAACAAATACATACATATGTTTCAATTCCATTTGCAACGTATTTTCGTGTATAACACATACATATTTTCGGACTTTAGTAAAACTTGGTTTTTGTTTTATTCCCACATTTTTATGTCAAAATACAAACACACTTACACTTCACATATTTCATACATATTTGGCAACGGTGTGGCCGATTAAAACACTAAAGGTATAGTTGTTGTCGACAAAGACGTTTATGATAACAAAAAGCAAAAAAAATTATAGTTTTTTTTTGGGAACCTGCAACAAAAAAAGGTGCCTCTTTTCTTCGATGTCTCCGCAAACTCGAATCAACAAAATTCTTATCAACGACACTCCACACAAAAAGAAATCGGGTTTCTCTTTCGTTTTGTTGTTACTCTTTAAAAATTTAGTGCATTTGTTTAGTTCTCCACTAAATTGATTTACGCGCCCACACGGACAACATGCGTAAGCGTCCTTTCGTTTATATGTATGTATGAGTGCATGATTTTGGCGCAAAAACCCGCGGTTTTCGCTATAACCAAATATGTAAGTACATACAAATAGATGCAAAACGCTTTAACTTGCAGTGCATATATTCCCAAAGTTAACACAGTATGTACAATGTACATTGTACATACATAATATATGCACATTTAGTAGTCGGCAACGGGCACATTTTTTCTGTTTTTCTTTGAGTGTCTCGTCCGGTACGGGCACATTCCTATGCATTGCTTTGCAGACAACTGCAGCAGCGACGAGTCGCACTGACGCGTCGCCATGATAAAATAATAAGAAGAAAAGAGACAAAAGATGTGCCTTTGCCTTTTCAATCATTGTTGTGCGTTGTTCGAATTCGTCTTATTTGTGATTAGCCGACAGACACGCCATTTAAAGCTCAATTGTTTACCTGCGCAACATGGCTTCGAATCCAGTTTTTGAACATTATAAATATATAAAAAAGGACGACAAAAGTGTGTGTAATGAATGCGGATTTGGAATGACGGGACGTCACGGGACCAACCTGCTCCGGCACATTCAGCGGCATCATAAAAAAATAGCCGAAGAAATTGAAAATAAAAAAAAAATGCGGCAGAAGAAAATTGATCAACAGCCAACAATGAATAAATTCTTACAGATAGAACAAGCATTCATAAAACTAAAATTGAGTGAAGACCAGCTACGGGACGCGTGTATAGAAATGGTCACAAAAAATGGGCGGCCCCTAAAAATTTTTGAAGACTCTGGCTTCAAGAAAATTCTTGAGCCGATATGTAATGCGTTTGAAAAGCCAATTTCCATAAATCGCCAAAATATTCGAAGCCTTGTGAAATCAAAGGCTTCAACCATCCGCAATGAAATTAGTGGAATTCTAAAAAATCGGTGAGTACAAACATATGTTAGCAGATTGTGCATATTTGTGTGTGTATGTATCAATTTTTATTTGAGATACAATGTCTTTGCATATATATGTATGTATGTATACATTTCTTTTAAATTGTTTAATTTAAATTATGCAAGAAATTACATACCTATCTATGTACAAACCTGGTTTCACATAAATATTAATATATGTATTTGCAGAAATATATTAATTAAATTAAAAATATGTTTTTACGAAATTATTTCAGCTTGATATCAATTAAAGTTGACTGCGTAAGTCGTTTGGATCGCGCCATAATTGGCATTAACTGTCAGATTCACAAAGATGAAGAAATTCGCACTTACACGCTGGCTATGAAAGAGGTCCACGTCCAGCATACGAGTCTTAATCTGAGTGCTATCATTCAAGAAGTTCTCCAATCCTACGACATTTCTCTAGGCCAGATTTATACTATCACCGTGGATAATGGAGCAAATATGGTTCGAGCAGGCGAACTTTTAAATGACAACTGCATAGCGGAAAAGGAATGCGACTATAACGAATGCAATGTTGATGAAGACTGCTCATGTGAATCAAAACCATTTCTTGATTTGGACGATGACGAAGTTAACTCAATAAATTCCATGGAGGAGTCTATAATTACAGTTCGTTGTGCTGCACACACGTTAAATTTAGTAGTTAACGATTTTTTTAAGGACGTTCAGTTTGACATTAGTAAAGTTCGCACACTTTGTAAGAAACTCCGTACTCACACCATTTTAAATCTATTGCATATAGAAAAATTGAAAAAACCAGTGCTAGACTGTGTAACCCGATGGAACTCAACCTTTAAAATGTGCGAGCGCTTACTAACTCTTAAAGATTTTTGCATAAAGAGTTCTTTGAAGGAGCTCCACCTAAAAACTTCTGAATGGAACGTAGTTCAAAATATATGTAATTTGCTGCAGCCAATTTATAAAACTTCCTTAAAGCTGCAAGATTCGCAATTACTGCCAAGTGATTTTTATTACGCTTGGTTTTCATGTCGAGCAATTGTTCTAAAATCTTCAGCAAAACATTCTTTATTGCTATCTAAGTGTCTCGATAAACGTTCTTCTATTATGAGTTCAGTACCAATATTGGCTGCAGTGTTCTTAGACCCGAGATTTCAAACTTTGTTAACTTCAGACCAAAAAAAAATAGCAAAGCAGCACATTGCAGACATGCTTAAGCGCCAAAAAGAATTTCTTAATGAGAGTTTTCAAAATTCAACTTTAAATGACTCAACGTCTGATTGCGAAGAAGAGAAATTTATGAAACAAATAGAAAGCAATAATCAAATATCAAATATAAAGTCTGTAAATGAAGTTATAGATTCATTCGAAAATTGTCCAAGAGAACATACATCGACAAATGTCTTAAAATTTTGGAAAGCTCAAAAAAATGAGGACTTAAGAAATATTGCTTTGACTATACTTGCTGTTCCAGCAACTCAGGTATCAGTTGAACGAGCCTTTTCAACACTTAAGTTTGTTCTTTCTGATCTAAGAGCTAGTATAGATGAAGAGCTCCTTGAAGATATAATGCTCATTAACTTAAACTAAGCAGCTCTTAAATGTTGTATTTGTCAGCTAATGAATTTAATATTTAGAATTGCTTTATTGGAATAAAAAATATTATTTTAAACAAAAAGTATTAATAAATGGAAACCATCTTTTTATGTTCAAGCGAACCGAGGTTCGAACCAGAACCTTGGGTTCAGGATTTAAGGAACCGGTCCGCGAACCGAACCTTAGACTTTACAACGGGTTCGAACCCCGGCGGACCGAACCTTCTGCAAAATTTTAGAGGTTTGCAGCCTTGTAATATCTAATAATTTATTATTATTTATAAATTTATTTAAATAATTATAAAATTTATTTAATAATTAATAAAATAAATGGTATTCAAATAAAAAAATAAAAAAAAAAACCTTAATTTAAAAATTATTTTAAAAAAATTAAAAAAAAAAATAAATAATTAATAAAATAAAAATAAAATTTATAAAATATATATTAAAATAAAAACAAAAAAAAAAAAAAACAAAAAATAAAAATAAAAAAAATAAAATTAAATACAATAATAAAAAATAAATAATAAAAAAAAAAAAAAAAAAAAAAAAAAAAAAAAAATAAAATTAAATAAAATTTATTTTTTATTTAAATATTTTTATAGTTTATTATTATAATAAAAAAAAATAAATTTTTAATATTCAAATTTTATTAAAAAAACAACGTACGAAATATAATATACATAGAACAAAAATTTTAATAATGAGATTGACTCCTGGATTAAATTAAGAACAGTAATAGCAATTCACAAAATTATAACAACCAGAGAACCAACTTATCTCTACGAATTGTTAAGCTTTGCAGGCTCTAGAAGAACAAATAATCTTATTACAGTCCGGAATAGGCTCTCTTGTTGTGATAACCATTTCTTTGCATGCGCCGTTCGACTTTGGAATATGATACCGCACAATATAAAAACAATTAGGAGTGTACCGCTTTTTAAACAAGCCATAACAACTTATTTTAAAACAAATTCAATATAGCTCTAATCATATTTAATTAAATATTAATAACAATAACTATAATGGATGTATATTTAGAATTTTTTAATCTGAATTCAATTGTTAAAATGTTAATATTAAGTTAGGTCCAACAACGTCTGTGTTAAAATTTTGTGTTTTTGTGACTAGTGCTAGTATTTTAAGTAACGATGTTTACTTTAGCATTAGGAAGATTTTTAATAAATAATAATAATAATAAAATCCATTGCTTTTTTCTTTTATCGCTTTTACTTAAAATAAATTCAATTTTCTTCAGCCACAAGAACATTTATTGAAACTTCCAATGTTTTCTTATATTTTATTTCGTGATCAGAAAAGTGAAACACAACTTTACTTTGCACTCTTATGGCGTAGAAGAAAAACTTTTACATAACATGATTACCACATCACACACTGTTTCTTGGTCCTTGAACTCTTTTCATGAGAGATAGCGGGAGACAGAGCAAAGAGAGAGAGAGTGGAAAACTATTTCACAATGCAAACATCGCACTTTAAACTCACAAATATCCCAGGGGTTAGCAAAAATGCCATCAAGTAAAAGTAATTTTCTAACTATACCATTTCTTTTTTTTTTTTTACTTACTTTCACTTGGGCTGTGGCTGCCACATTAAATTCGAGCACCTTGCCCCAGCGGCATTTTTGTCTGTGTTTGCTCAAATGGAAAACCTGAAAATGTAGCCCGCAGGCGCTTGGCCAAGTTTACTGAAAAGACTCAGTCGAGGGTCAGTTTTGGCTAGAGAAATAATTCTGTATAATTTTTAAAGAATTTGTCTCGCCCGAAGAGAGTGAAACTGTCAGCAAAAGCAATTTGTCAGGCAGTTGTGATTGACAGCCGAAGTGGCGGAGGGTGGGGGGGAGGCATAAACTACAGCCACACACACACGGAAATGCGAGACATTCTTATGTGGATGGAACCCCCTCAGGGCTGCTCGCCTGCTGTCAAAGGTCAAGACAACACATGACTGGGAAATTCAATTGTTGTTGAAGTGAAGGCAATTGAAGCGTTTAAATTAATATTCAATTATGCTCAAATGGATTTCACAACAACAAAGTGGAAAGTAGTTGTACGTGTGGATGTTGCCATGACTTCATGTAAATTGATAATATTGCCAGCTTTGATCCAATTTAGTTGCGAGGTCAAAGCCTAAGTAAGTCTTATCCGGGAGAGGTGACATAATGTGATAAATGATGATTTTTTAATCGTTGGCCAGACGTGTTGGTCCGTCTGTCAGACTCAGCGCTTAGCCGACATTTTCGGCTTTGCCCTGTGTCTCACCCACCTGCCGGCAATCCTTTTTTCTCTCCCTGGTCCCAGGCATTTTTGTGTCTATTTCCTGGTCTTGAATATGATAAATTATCGTTTGTCTACTTTTTGATGCAATATAATGTCGTCTGCTGTGCACGACGTCCTCGTCACAATTTTTGATTAATTGAATTTCACTTGGAGACAAATAGAAATTTCAAATTTTCATTTCGTTTTCATACACTTTATTTGCCTTCGGTTCAACTGTTTGTTGTGACATTTTTTTTTTGTGCAACAAAAAAGTAAACAAATTGAAATATTATTAGATAAATTTCAATTTAATATAATTTATTGTAGAATTTATGGAAAATTTATGGCAATTTGTATTTTCGTAGAGTAAAGAAACATTCTAGTTTAGCATTTAATTAGAAATAAAGATTCAATTAAGTATCTAAGCAATGTAAGGAAAAGATAGATAACATACGATAATGAATGAAAGGTAAAGGCAGCGTATTTGTACCAAAAGACTTCGTGCAAAGCTTGGTTGCAATAGCTTTAAAACTGACGGAGGAGATAGCATAGAAACAGACGGACAGACGGACATGGCTATATCAACTTAGCTCGTCATGCTGATCAAGAATATATATATACTCTATGTGGTCGGAGATGCGTCCTTCTGTGCGTTACAAACATCTGCATCGGTATTAAATCGCTCCTTAAAGTATTAGTTTAATTATAATTAATTTCCAAAATATTATGGGTATCAATTTGATATTTAAAACAGGGCTGCAAACCGGTTCGGAGTTGAACCGCTCCGAGTCGGAGGCTCCGGAATTTTTGGGAAGTCCGAACCGAACCTGAACCGGAGCAGAACAATTTTTTCTTTCCGAACCTGAACCGGAGGAAAAAACAGTTGAAAAGGGTTCGGTTCAAAAGATGTTCTGTTTGTCATTTCATACAATTTTAAAGCCTTGGAATAAAAACAGCTTTCAGAGAAACATTGCTTTATCTTATAATATTCAAAAGGAATTTATAAGTAAAAGCAATGGTAAATAAAAGAATACATGATTCTTTACCATGATAAAGATGAAAAGCTTAAAGCTTTAATGCTGCTCCTTAAATACAAGTATTAGTCTAGCGCACTTTTCTACTCATATATTTGTTTTATCCAGCTATAGAGTCAGTAAAAATGCAAGATTGCTGTAAGACACTCTAATATTTAATTTATACAGTGCGTTAACTGAGGGTAGAGAATTTGTCCCATTAATACAGAAAGGCGAAATGGGTGAACACACATACACAAAATCTTCTGTCAATTTGGAGTTGTCTGTTTTGTACTTGTGCTGCCTTTGGAAATTCCAAACAGTCATAGCAATGGTGGCCTTTAACAACTGGCAAAAGATAGGCACAGCCTGCTGATGATGAAACCGCGAGGCTCTTCAATCAGCTGTACAGTCCACCATCCTCCTATGTGGTGTGTGCGTGTCTTTTGTTTTAAAAGTTAAGAACAAACATAAATTTAGAATAGAGTCGCAATCGACTCCGTTTCTGTCAGAAATTAGTTAGCTGTTTGCTACCGCTTGCGCTCTCTGAGAGCATTTGGAAATATGTCCGTCTCGCTCTAACCACTGATTTCCTATGCGGACAATAAGACTCTTAATGCGGACTATCGCTTAATACCGCTCAAAATTGAGCAGCGAAAATTTTATCTCTTATACTCATTGCTTCATGACTTATTGACCTGGAGCCTGCTTAAACGGTCGATGTTCCAGGCTCAAATATTATATTATCAAGCCTCTAAACTTTTGTTTGCTTCAATTTACTTATAATTTTTTGAACAAAATTATTCGTGAACCCCGAACCTAGGTTCACCGACCTTATGAACCCGCTCCGTGAACCCGAACCTAAAAAATTTCGCAGGTTCGAACCCCGGAGTGAACCCCTGTCGATTTTTTTGAGGTTTGCAGCCCTGATTTAAAATACAACAGTTTCAATCAACAGATCAATAGACCAACATATATGGCAAACTCGCCAAAATTGTGCTGAAACATATAATATTTATAGCATAACATTGAAACCAAAAACGTTTTTGCCACTAAAACTAGTTTTTGACCAATCGTAACAATAAGCTATTGTCCAAAGGGCCCCAGAATCAGCTAGCTCGTGCTTGAATACAAATACAAATGGAGCAACAACAACAACAAGAAATAGAAGGAGAAAACCGATTGTAGTTTGTGTGTGATCGTGATTGTCTGATGCACAAGAAGCCAACCACAAAACCTTCGCTCGGAGAGAAAGAGTAGAGAGAACATATAAGAAGTTGTTGTTGCTTTACGTATTGACATAAACTACGCGAAGGACTCCTTCTCCCTTTGAGTAAAACAACAACGAATGAGCTGGACCCCTGTCAAAGTCACTCGATCCGTCTGGTTGCGGCAAATGTGCAGCGTACTTAAATCTTAAGAGTCTTAAAAAGTTTGATAAGGATGGGTTTAGAAGGAAGGAGAGCATGGAAGGAACATGGCGAAAAAAAATCCACTCGTCATGCTGATAAAGAATACATAGACTGTCGGAGATGCTACTTTTTATGCGTTTGAAACAAATACAGAATTTTTACATGCAGTGTGCAGGGGTATAAAAAATCTACCTACATAGACTCGTTAAGGGAACTGTATACCTTCAGAGCATTATTTTTATACTCTGTACCAAAGGCACATAGAGTATATTAAGTTTGTGCAAAAGTATGTAACAGGGAGAAGGAATCATTTCCGACCCTATAAAATATATATATTCTTGATCAGCATCAACAGCCCATGCGGTGCTGTTTTTTGACTTTAAGTATACTTATAAAATTGCGGTATGAGTAAGTACTATACTTACACCGCAAACACCGCAACACCGCATACACCGCATTACCGCAATGATCGCATTTCAATATCGTACCACCGCCTACTACCGCATTTGAATATCGTAGGCACCGCATTATTACCGCAATGCTTATATATTTATTTTTCCGAAACATGTTGATAATGAGTGTACGTAGCTCAGTTGGTATGTGTACGGAGCAAAAACCAATTTAATAAAATGTTTGGGGTTCAAAACCCGAAAAGTTTTTATATTTTTTTTTTTTTTTTTTTTTTTTGTGATTGTATGAGTTAGCCTTAGTCGATTGAGCTTTGTACGCACGGCATTCTCTTTCTATGCAACCTTTGAAGTAATCGAGCAGAAATTTTTCACTGACCTGCAACCAGAATAAGTGTTTTAGTGCAAAAATACGCGATAAGTTACAGCGTATTTCTCCATATATAAACAGGGTATATATGAGTTTAATATAATTATTTTTTATTTATTTGTTATTTTTCAAATGGTTGTTTTCTTAAGTGTGACAAAAATTTTTTTTCATAGGAGTGAAGAAATAATATGCTATCCACCGTCTTCGGGCCGAGTCTATTCCTCTTCTCTGTAATAATATTTCCAGCCAAAGAAAACTCGCGCTCTGCTGCTGCACTGCTTGCTGGTATTTCGTGCACTTGAAAAGCCAATTTTGACAGCTTAGGGTAATTTTTCTCATTTTGTCTCCACCAAGCCACCACGTCGAAATCCTCAGTCATTTTAACGACGTCTCGCGCATACCTATTAATTTCTTCTCTACAAGTTTCTGATGTTGTCATCGGTGTTCCTTGAAGCAGATCTGAGAAAAAAAATACGCTATCTTTGTGACGAGGAGCTAATGGTATATTGTGTTCAGATAAACTGTCGGATGAATCCATCGTCGAAATGGGGTCTGACTCATCAATCGTCATGTTGCATATGCTAGCAACGCAAAATTCCTTTATGCTATTAAAGTCCTCTTGTTGGATATTGGCGGCTGGAGGATATAAAAAAAACGCAGCTTTATGCCACATGCTCAAATTCTGAACCCAAATTGTGTCAATCTTCTTAATAACGTTTGCCTTGAGAGTTGAAATTGCTGGTATCTCCAAGCTTTTAGGTGCACAAAGACTTCTGATTTTAAGAATGGACGGTATAACAAAACATAATGACGGGGAGCTGCAGACTTGCATTTTCTTGAAAATAATTTCTAAGTCTTCACAAAGTTCTACCAATGCGTTTAGGATTGAGATATTCACTGTATGTTGTCTTTCACATTCATCCAAAATCTCTTGAACATAACTCCAATTGTCAATAATCGACTTAAACATTCTGTAATTCGAGTTCCAGCGTGTGGGACACTGGCTTTTTAAGGATGTTGCCAATTTATGCTGTAAGTTGGCCTTCTTAAAGTATTTCACAATTTTTTTGCACGAGTCTATTGTTTCAGCCAGTTCTGTTGTTTCCTCAAAAGATTTTTCCATGATATTTGCCAGTAAGTGGCTGCTACAGTTTAAGCGAGTGTAGTTTTCGAGTGCTTTTCCGATGTTTGCGCCTCGATCAGTAACAAATTTTATTTTGTCAATATTGTGAACACCGAACTCGCCAAACAAGGTTTTCAATTTCTTTAAAATGTTGTCACCTGTTGACCTCTGAAAATCCATAGATTTCATTCCTAGCACCATGTCAATTAACTTGAAGTCCTTGAAATAATGAAAGGTGACGCCCAGAAAATTCCGCTGAACATAATTATCAGTCCACAAATCTATGGTGGCTGATCCACCACTGCTGGCAACAACTTGTTTAATTTCATGTCCATACTCTTTTTTTTTTCATCTGCCATCTTCTTAACCTTACGGGAAATTGTTGTTGGATCAGGTAGCAAATTATCTAGATCCACGTTTTCTCCATAGGTCGCACCAACTTTAATAAAAAATTGTACCAGCTTTTTAAAGCCAGAACCCGAAACTGCAGAAAATGGACGGCAATCCTCAATTATCCACTCGGCGCATTTTTCAATAGCAATTTTTTTGTCAGTCGCTGAAACTTCTTTTAGGGTGGGTGATTGCTTAAGGGACCGACAACACTTGTGGCGATTTAAATTGGAAGTTTGGTTCCCACTTCGCTTTAGCAGGTTGCGACATGTTCGGCAATACACGTAACCTTGGACAATGGATTCATCTTCTTTTATAATTTCGGATAAAATGTTCCAGATAAAGCTGCGACCCTTGTGCCTTTGAGATAGCGTATAAGCACCGGTTTCCAGTTTATTCAATATAGTTTTCTGATCTTCTGACATTTTTATATCTCTAACAAGGAATATATTGAATAATCAACATATACAAAATGTATCTAGTCTTAACTTACATGAAATCTTGCCGTTATGTTTTTGCGATTTTTTTGCTTTTAAAGGCGTTTTATGACGACGAATGCTGCTTTACCAATTTGACACAAGTGGCCTTAAAGTCATGACATATTTTGTTTCGTATAATTCTTGAGGGTTTCAACAATTTTTCTATTTTTTCCACTTAAATTAAAAAAAAAAAAAAAAAAAATCTCTGCGTGTTGAACCTAAAAAAAAAACGTGTTTGTATATTTTGATTCGTACACATACCCTCTGAGCTACTTACACACATTGTTAACAGGCTTCTATAACTGTAGTAAAAGTAAAAATTTTGCCTTTGATAACAAATATTAAAAATGCGGTAGTAATGCGGTGTCTACGATATTGAAATGCGGTAGTAGGCGATAATACGACATTAAAATGCGGTAGTAGGCGGTAAAACGATATTGATAATGATGTATCGAAATGTTCAAAAATAAATTGTAACAAAAATGGTTTTGGCTCTTCGTAAATGCGTATACGCATTGAATTTTGTATGTAGAAATAAATTAGATCGACTCATCTAATAAATAAGGGTATTTTGAGGTGGCGAAAATTGCGGTACACCGCTGCAGTTCTCTGGAGAAAATTAAAGTTGTGCGGGCGGGCCGCCGGGCACCCCCCTCCCCCTCCTCATATAGATAAAATTTTTTTTTGGGTTGGCCTCCCTTTACTTTTTTTTAAACCAATAGAAAGAAATTTTATTTTCACACAAATTAGTAACCAACAAAAAAAACTATTATTCTCCACCACCATAAAATATTTTTATTTTTGTGATGGGTGGTGTTGTTTTTGTTTTTTGGTTCCTTCTTCCGTCCGTCTTTCCTTTTTTCTTTTTCTACACAAACTTCTCTCTCTTTTTAAACCTATCGAGCTGAAACTTTGCACAGAGTCTTCTTTTTACTGCACACTGCTAATATGTCGGAAACGACCGGATCGGATGACTATATCTTATAGCTGCCATAGGGACTATCGGTTGAAAAGTGGGTCTTTGTGAGAAAAACTTTTTTGTTTTTAATGTTAACGTGTCTCACATCAGCGATTATTAATATTATACGCTTTTATACAGATTCGGAGTTTTGGTCAAAATCGGATGACTATATCTTATAGCAGTCATAGGAACTATTGGTCGAAAAGTGGGTTTTATTTAGAAAAGTTGATTGTTTTAATGCTGGCGTTCTTAAACTCTGATGTATTAAAACATTTGCAACGGTATAAAAACTTCGGCAAAGACGAAGTTAGCTTGGCCTTCTCGTTTTTATTTGCTCATTAGGGCCTTATAATATTTTCAAGCAGATCCGACAAAATATTTTACAAAAATAAATAAAAAGAATTTTTATTTCTAACCCTCTTCTATGGAAAAAATGTTTATCGACCCATTTCAGCTTTTAAAGATAAGTTTTGATCAGCTGCGCAACATGTGGCCGAGCTTTGTCATGTAGCAAAATTACCTTATCGGGCCTTTGCTCGTAATCTGGCCGCTTTAGCTTCAATGCTCGGCTCACGAAAATGAATGGAGTTGAATGAATGGTTGTAGCAGCTCATAGTACATCACGCCAAATTGATCCAACTAAATACAGAGCATGACCTTGCCACTGTGCACATTCGGCTTTGGCATCGACTCTGGCGTACGGCCATGAGCATATTCCCTTTAAAAGACAGCCTAATGATGAGGCTTCAAATTGCAATTGCTTTGCTTTAATACTAGTGACACCATCTATTAAAAATCCCTTAATCCTTTGTACTAGGTAAAATTATGTCCATCGTTTATTTCTACAGAATCTGTTCGAGGCAGACCTTCTCAACCCAAGAACAGCTTAAGACAGCTTCTAAATATCTAAGTAGAAAAGTCATTGTGAGTGATATGAGCTTGTGGTTACAAGAGTTTCCATTTCAAGAGGCATAATCCCATTCGAGCGACGACCTTTGCCACATTCCCCATCTAATTTAGCTGGCAGCCACAAAAGCAAAGTGCTTTTTTAATTTATAACTTAATTTGCAGCCATAAGATATATATATACATATATACACACACATATCAGAATGGTAGAGCCTTAAGCTGGAGAAAAAACAATGCACGATGTGAGAACTTGAGGCGCTATAACGAAAAATGGCAAGTAATCCGCCAGGGGTGAACCGCAAGAAGAAATAAAAAAAAAAAAAAAAAAAACCGCGTCACATATGTGCCATTATTAAACCCAACGCAGTGCTTCCCTAGCAAGTGTGTGTGTGTGTTTTTGTGTGTGACGTACAGAATATTAATTAATTTCTTTAACACCCGCCACAACAATGACTGAGACAATGCGCTGGGCGGCTCCGGCTCCGCTCCTAGAATTATGCTATAAATATTTAACTTGCCATATTAATGAGAGAAGCTGGCGGCGCTACGTCCTCGCCAAGTTAATGAATTTCAATATGGCGTCACTCGGCTACAATTTCCGTATGCTCCGCTCAGACATGCCAGGCAAAATCCTTGAAATCCTTGCACTTGATGGCTGTTAATTAAAAGACGCTTAGAAAAGTTGAGACAAAAATGCGTTGGCAACGTGCTTGACAACTTTTTAAGTGGCATCAGTTCCTCCTCTGGCCAACATGTGACAAACACTACTCGAAATGCACACACCCAAAGAAATTATGAAAGAGAAAAAAGAGAAGAACTTTTATCTGTCATTTCAATTGCCGCCTGGAGAATTGCCTTGGCTGTTATGTGAGTGGGAAATGTGCCCCAGTTGGGAATCATTAAATCGTTATTTGAATGACAAATTTTGATTTGGTTTTGTTGTCAGATTTTTAAATTACCAACAAAAACAAAACATTTGCTTTAGCTTGAAACAAAATTTTAAGTCAAGGACATGGATTTTTTTGGCACAAAATTCGCATTTTTATACGCAAGTGCCGTCAATTAGGCAGCCTTGGCGAAGATGCAGCCGTGGGCTATGATCATCCCGAGGATGTCTATCAGTCACTTAGACGCGACTTTGCAAATGATTCGGAGAGTTCTGCCTACGATTTGCAGACTTGGCGCAGACATTGAGGGTGAAATTTTGGACTTGTTATTTTACGGTGGAAAATATCAATTTAATAATGTGAATAAAAATGCGATGAAAATATAATTCATTTTTATATTTTGGCAAGGGATATATTAATTTTGCCCAAATGATTGCAACGCATGAAAATATTTACTTAAGACCCCTTAAGATAAGTGATGCAGCTGCCAGTATCGAAATGCTTTTTAATGGCCAGACTTGCCCACTTTAATCAGCTCCACTCTCTTCAAATATTTGTGGTTGTGTTTTTTAGTCTTCTTTGCTTTAACTTTTTTCATTTCGTGATCAATTTTCAATGGTAAATCTGACAATTATCAAACATGTTTCATAATTTTCAGACCCCCTTTGGCAATTTGTTAGCTGTTTTTGAGAAAACGTCAAAGCGAATTGTTGGTGTCTCTCAGTACTCGCTCTGACAATGCGCGCTCTAACAATTTTCAAGAGCGGATTTTCTGAGCTATGTAATTAGATGGGTTTCGACAAAATTTCGAGCGTCTGAGTACCAAGCTTAAAGAATGAATGCAAATTTGTGAAATTTGCCGCAATTATTTTGTTATTTCGAAAAAACAACGAATTAATCAATCTTATATTTATTAAATGAAACATTTTATTTACTCTGGAGGGATTCAAAGTGGGTTCCCTTGGACTGAAATACGATGGGATGAACTGACGTTTTTGACAACTGGGCCACTCATACCGCTGATACAAATCAACTCAAAGCTTACTTGTATTGAATGTTTCTAAGATCATACACCCATAAATGCTTGATGCTTGCTTGTTTGAAATCAAAAGGACGCACAGTTAATCAGTTTTCACAATTTTAGAGAGAGAGACTTAGAGATGAGCGCAGCAGCAGCACTGCATTCTGCCACTCTAGGTACAGAGTATATTATAATCGGGCTTGACCAACTTTCTCACTTGTTATACCCTGTACCCTAGACCGGACTTTTGCTCAATAAGATTTTCAAAATGCGACGACCTTTGCACAACATGGCTCAAAAAATTCTGTATATTTTAAAGAAAATTTATCAAAAATCCAAAATCAGATATTTTGAGGTTTGATGGCTTCGAGAAGGCTCCAATTTCTCCTTAATTTATCTTTGAATTGTCAATGTAGACAGAGACCTATTACAAAAGTGTTGAACAAAAAAATTAAATATTTCATGCCAAATTACCTCAGTGCAATAAGTATATGTGCAAATATGTTTTCGTTTCCTTCTTCCTCAATAGTTACAGAACATATGTTCTAGGTATGCAAAAGTCTTTTGTTGTTATCTATTTTTAGAATGCTTTTGCATAATTCTTCTTTGGTCATCATTCTTAGTACCGTTATCACACATTTGAGTAGCGAGATTTGATTTTCTTAGGAAATAAGTTTATGTGCAAAAACCAATTAGTGTGCATTTAATGGTCGGCGTGCAACAAATTGGATGTGTTTTGATAAAAAATGAAAAGTTGAGAGTAAATTAAGTAGTTGTTGCAGAAACACAAAAAAAATTTTTAAATTTTCCTAAGAATGCCGCGTGGAACACATTTATCAGCTGAGGAACGCGGACGAATCCAAGGATTGAACGAAGGTGGGGCTACCATCACTGAAATAGCTTCCAGAGTGTCTCGACACAGAAATACGATAGCTAATTTCTTAAAAAATCCAAGCTCCTATGGTCAGATTAAACGCAGTGGCAGACCGAGCCACATCGACGATAGGTGCAAGCGTGAGATTAAGCGCCTGGCTGTAAACAATCAAATGTCTAAACGTCATTTAGAGCTCAATGTCGGTAGAAGACGGATCCATCAAATTTTAACTGAAAATTGTAACCTTAAACATAGTTCCCGGGTGGCTGTACCGATGCTATTGCCACGCCATCTTAATGCTCGTTTGGCGTTTGCTGACAGGTACAAATTTTGGACCGAAGAATTCCGAAACGTTATTTTTTCGGATGAAAAAAGTTTAATCTTGATGGTCCTGATGGCTGTCATAAGTATTGGCGTGACTTAAGAAAACCAAGAGAAACTCGCCATAAGAGGAATCACGGCGGTGGATCACTGATGATTTGGGCCTGTTTCGGATATGCAGGAAAGTCTCGGCTATGTTTTATTCTAATAAGAACAAACTCAGAAATCTATATTCAATTGCTGGAGAGTGAATTAATAGATTTTGCAGACGATCTTTACGAAGATAGATGGATTTTTCAATAGGACAACGCTCCAATCCACACATCAAAAGCCACAAAGGCTTATTTTTCTTCAAGAAAAATACCTGTACTGGAGTGGCCGGCTATCAGTCCTGACTTGAACCCAATTGAGGACCTCTGGGGTATCCTCTCAGCAGGATTTATAAAGGTGGGGGCAGTTCGACTCAATTAAGCATTTAAAGTACGCTTTGCTTGCAGAATGGGAGTTAATAAGCAATGAAACTCTCCAAAATCTGGCAGATTCCATGCCAAACCGCCTTGCAAAAGTCTTAGAGGCAAAAGGAAAGCACATTAACTATTAAAGTTGATCAAAAGTTTGAACTTAATACAAAATTTTAAGAACTATATAAAATGCACATATACTTATTTCCTAAGAATGAAATACATTTGTAAAATAATAAATTTTTTGTTAATAAATTTTGAAGTACTGTAAGGCAGTTCTTAGTTACTGGCTCTAGAGCTATAAGTAAAAAATATACTTGGCTTGAATCGTTTGGTTTAAAACAAGGTTTTTCCAAAAATGTTAATGCACATATACTTATTGCACTGAGGTATATGATCAATTGTGTTGTGATAAGCACTCAGGACTTTGAATTCGGCGAATTGAGTTCGATTCTCGGTAGAACCTTAACATTCTTCTTTTTTTATTTTACGAAATTTTTAGTAAACACACTGTGTATATTATCTTCGCTTTCTTGCTGGTGTGTTTGGGGCCATAATCCTGTTGAAAGACCCATTCGAGCGGCATTTCGTATTCTGCAAAGAGTACCATTACTGTCTCCATGATATTCACGTACACGTGCTGATCCATGATGGTCTTATCCAATGTATTGGACCTTCTCCATAGTAGGAAAAGCAAGACCATACCATTACACTACATCCTCCATGCTTAATGGTTTTTGTGGTGTACTGGGGTTTCTTGGACGTCTTACGTATGATTGAGATCCCTTTCCACTAAACATAACCACTTTGGACTCATCTGACCCTAGAAAATTCCTCCATTGTTGGAATGTCTAATTTGCATGATCCCTGGCACACTTCTTGCGCTTAGTAAAGTGTGTAGCGTTTAAAAGTGGTACCTTTCTTGGGCTGCAGGCTTTTGGGTTATGTTGTCTAAGATATGTGCGAACTGTTTGGTCTGTCGCATTTATTTTAAGCTCTTTTTTAAACTGGGCAGTAGGCTTGACTCGTTTTCGTCCGCGTGTTTCGATCTTTTCTTAATTTTATTAAAGCATCCTACCATCCTACCAATATATACCACATTTTAAGCGAGTTTCAGTTGGGTTTTCGTAAAGGATACTCAACCATCGACAGTATTTTTGTGTTAACCGCCATTGCGAATGAGTACCTGCGGCGAAAGGAAAAAATGTATATATTCTTAATAGACTTTAAGGCCGCTTTTGACACAATTGATCGAAGAGCTCTATTTCTAAAGCTCAGCAACTGCGGAATTTCGACAAAAATACTCAACGCAATAAAGGCTATGTAAACAGATAACAAAACAGCAAATTGGGATGGCAAGCAAAGATCGGAATTTTTTAATACCAGCATGGGCGTCGAACAAGGTTGCCTTTTTAGCCCCTTCCTGTTTTCAATTTTTGTGGACGACATCACCACTGTTCTACCAGGAGGCGTGACTATCGGAACAGAAGTTGTTAAAGTTGTCCTCATGTATGCAGATGACATGGTGCTGCTTGCAGACTCCCCAAAAAAATTGCAAAACATGATAGACTGCTTACAAGACTACAGCAAACTATGGAATCTTCGGATCAACACCGAGAAATCAAAGGTCATGGTGATTAAGGATACGTGAGGATGCCCCTTGCCTAGTCAATCGTGGTCCATAAATGGTTGCTTAATTGAAAATGCTAGGGAATATAAGTACCTGGGAGTACTGCTAACGCCGAATATGACTTTCGAATAGCATGTATTACAACGGCTCCACGACTCCAAGGTAGCGATAAATACTACATGGAATGCCTTTTCTTCAAAGAAGGATGTAAAGTGCAGTACAAAATACAAGCTTGCAGCTAGGCGACGTGGAAAGACTTGTACCCACTTTCCTGAAAAGAATTTTCAAATGGCCAAGGAATACGCCACACTACGCCATTTACCTTGAAACTGGCCTAGCTCCGCTTTATATAAAGACGTTGGAAATGCATTCCTCTTATTTAAGAAAAGTCATGAACCTCAGCCCTCATAGACTCCCAAAAATTGTAGCAATGCATCTCTTGCATTCTTTGATAAGTGGGACAGCCTAGCGCATCAAGTCGGCGTACAAATATCTAGGGAAGACCTAAATTCTTGGAATGACAAGCACAAACAGATACTGGAAGGCCTGGCAGTAGCACCACGAACGAGATTCATAGATCAGGCGAGAAGCAGTGAAACCCGAGCGTACTACAGGAGCTAGAAATATGACATGGGAGTTCAAAACTATTTCTCTGACACTCCAAATCACCACTTTTCGACATCAAACGGCCCGGAAACAATTTCTTGAGAAAATCGATTGTTATGCGACTTGTGTGCGGTGGAGCGCCGTCTTTGTTGAAACTAGAACTGCCTCATACGCTTTCGACGAATAATTGGCATCACAAAATTGGTCATCATGTCGCGATAACGCTCCTGGTTGATGGTAACAGCATGGCCATTTTCATTTTGGAAGAAAAACGGCCCAATGACCGTTTTCGCACTAAACTTCTTTTTCGTCATGAAGAGGCACTTCTTGAATCTCCTGAGGATTTTCAGTGGCGTAAATACGGGAATTTTGCTTATTTACGGTCCCATTCAATGTGAAATGTGAAAATGTGAAATTTTTTAAAAGCACGTTGAGTTTTCACAATTGACTTGTTCTGTTGAATGTAAATTTCAACTATTTCAGAGCACTCGCGTGGCGTGTATTGTTCCATGGTAAAAATCTGCTTGGACTGACGCTGACAAAAAATCGACTATTTTTGTTAGAATGTGCTGGTGAACGGACATGATGTGCAATCATGTTTGCTATTTTTCGTGATTGTGTTAGATGTGCATCTAACAAAGAAATAGTTTGTTAGAATTTGCTTATTTATGATTTGTTATCGATAGCACACAGCTGTCAGTAGTAAACAAAGAGAAGCCAAATGCAAAATGAATGTGGAAACCTCTTTGTTTTTAATAAATGAAATGGCAGAGGACGTGGTTCCGCCAGTAGCTCAAGAAAATTCGCGCAAGGCTCTGAAGGCTCCACTGGTTACTGCGGAGGAGGAGGCAATCTTGAAAAGCCGCCACTCCAAAAAGGAGAAGACCTGCGTACGCGTAGTAACCACCTCATCTGGGTACATGGACACCTCAGCACAGTTTGTCAAGGCACTACCATTCAGCGCCTCCCAGAGAAGAGCTTGATAGGGATGCCCATATCCTCACAAGGAATGAAACCCGGCGCCTGGTTACGGAACGGTGGAATAACCTTCCGGCATGCGCTGTAGCTAGGGTCACGTGGTCCTCGTTTAACCTGAAACGGAAAATATCTTACTTCTGGACTGGGCCATAACGGGTCACTGCCTTATTGGCAGGCTTGCAGCACGCCTGGGCGTCGCTCACATCGATTTCTTTAGAAGAACAGGAGGAGACATTACTTCATCTTTTTTGCCATTGCCCAGCTCTAAGTAGAAGGAAACTCAAAACTATTGACCACACTACTTGTTGGAACAGTACAAAAATATAGAATGAAAAAAATTAAGAATTTTTTCATGATGCCCAGTGCATCGTTAAGGACTCATAGCTAGAGATGGGCTCGCGACGGGATTCCAGCGGGACCCAAGAGAAGCAGGGGATCAGGCGCGACGATATTGAATTAAAATTTCTTGGTCGGGATCGGGACGGGACAGCCGTGGTCGGGATCGTGGCGGGGCGGGAACGAATTGTGCTTATTCGCCCATCTCTAATCTTAGCCCATTGCCACTTTCTTAAAATTTAATATTTTAGACCCTTCATTGCGTGGATTAGAGTCCTTCTTGATGGTAAATGTATGTTTCGACGAAAGAAAAAGTCTTAAGGAAAATTCAAGGGGAATTCCAGGAGCAGTTGGTGCTATTGACGATGGTCATAAATATTTAGTAGTCAGTTCTTAATTATATTAAGCTGTTTGTAGTCAAAAATTCAAACCTTCCGCCAACAAAAATATATCGATAACTTTGTTGCTTAAATATTCTATCAAACTCGTTCACCAGCAGACTAACACTTTTTTTTGATTGATGATTTTTGTTAGATGATTGGTGTATGCTAAAACCTTAAAAAAAAAAAAAAAAAAAACAAAAAAAAAAAAAAAAAAAAATAAAAAAAAAAAAAAAAAAAAAAAGAAGATAAAAAAAAAAAAAAAAAAAAAAAAAAAAAAAAAAAAAAAAAATTTAGGGATCCAAAAAACCACCAAAAAAAAAAAAAAAAAATAAAATTAAATTAAACTTCAATAAAAAACAACCAAAGTCTTTCATGTTAATCTAAACCAACCACATCAGTGGCGCCGTTTGGCGATTGTGGCTCCATCTAGATGGCAGCCAGCGCATTAAGGGCTGGAGAGTTATACTTTATGTTTGACGCCAAAAAATATTTAAATTTTTAATTATATTTATGAAGTATGTGAATTAAATTTGAACTATAATTTAAAAATGCATCATAAAACATTTATCACAATCAAAACATTTCAGTTTAACATCAAATTAACCCATAACTTAAATTAGGGAAATTTTTTGCGAGAGATTCACCCCTGTTTTTAGCGATGGAACTTTAATTGGAACAGTTTCTGTTCTAACTAGATTTTCAAATAAGAAAAGGAAATCTCTTGAAGTTCTGGGGACACCGACGGATTTTTTCGAGCGATTTGCAAACCAACCGAGGACAAAATCTCTAGAGATTTCTGTGACACCCCCGATAATGTGCATCATAGACGTTTCTACTACTCGCAAAACCATCGATCAATTTGAGTCTCAGTTTAAGTTATTGAATACATCCAGTCCGTAGTGAAGAGAATATTGCGTTTGCAGCGGAGAGTGTGGCTGCAGACCGTGACATATCGATTCGACGTTGATCTCAACATTTGTGTTTATCGTATTCGATAACTTGGCGAATTTTTCACAAGAATCTTGTTTTAAAGGCTTACAAAATCGAACTTGTTCAAGAATTGAAGCCTTCGGATATAAGGTGTTCAATTTCAGTCAATGGGCTCTGCAACAGCTCAATGAAGATCCGCTGTTTTCGCGCAAAATTTTTTTCATTGACGAGGTACTTTTCTGGCTAAATTGATACGTCAACAAACCAAATTGATGCCTTTGGGCAGATGAGCTACCCTAAGAAACTCTCGAACTACCTTTACATCCACAAAAATGCACTGTTTGGTATGGTTTATGGGCTGCTGGAATCTTCAGAACATATTTCTATAAAAATGAGGCCAGATAGAAAATAACCGTCAATGGAAATGATAAATGACTATTTGTTTCCTGAAAAGAGTGATCCAAATTATATAAGGTTGTCAAAAAAGTCTTGCGGTATTTTTATTGAATTTTCAATTGTTCATAAAATTGGTTATAATAATGCGATTTAAGTCATATATGCGCCGTTTTGTTCGATGACGAGTTCCCAACGAGATTCCAACTTCATAATGCCCATCTTATAGAAGCTCGCTTCCCTATTGGCAAAAAACTCGGAGAGCCAATTTTCACAGGACTCTCTTGTGGCCAACTTCCGACTACCAAGCTCGTTCGCCATGGACAGAAATAGGTGGTAATCACTTGGTGCGAGATCCGGACTATACGGTGGATGCAAAAGAACCTCCCATCCGAGCTCCCGGAGATGTGTGTGGCCTACCGTTGTCCTGATGGAAGACAATTCGGCCTCTGTTGATCAAAGATGGCCTCTTCTGCATGATGGCTGCATTCAAGCGGTCCAGTTGTTGGCAGTACAGGTCCGAATTGAGCGTTTGGTCATAGGGGAGCAGCTCATAGTGGATGATTCCCTGCCAATCCCACCAAACACACAGAAGAACCTTCCTGGCCGTCAATACAGGCTTGGCCACCGTCTGGGCAGCTTCACCGCTTTTCGACCACGACCGTTTGCGCTTCACGTTGTCGTAAGTGACCCACTTTTCATCGCCAGTCACCATCCGCTTCAAAAACGGGTCGATTTTGTTGCGATTCAGAAGCGATTCGCATGCATCCATACGGGCAAAAATGTTTTTTTGCGTCAAGTCGTGTGGCACCCATACATCGAGCTTCTTTTTGAATCCAAGCTTCTTCAAATGGTTTATAACGGTTTGATGACTCATGCCCAGCTCTTGGCCGATGCTACGGCTGCTACTATGCCGGTCTCTTTCGATCAATTCCGCGATTTTATCGCAATTTTCGACGACAGGCCTTCCGGACCGTGGCGCATCTTCGATCACCTCTGCACCAGAACGAAAACGTTGAAACCATCGTTGTGCGGTGGAAATGGAAACTGTATCGGGTCCATAAACTGCACAAATTTTATTGGCAGCATGAGATGCATTTTTGCCTTTATCGTAGTAGTACTGTAAAATATGCCGTATTTTCTCTTTATTTTGCTCCATGTTTGCGACGCTATAACTCACGAACGACTAAAAACAAACAACAATAAATCAAACACGTGTTAGCGCGTGAAAAGAGCTTTCCAAAAAGCTCTAGCGTGAACCGATGCGACGAATACAACTAGAACTACGCGCTTGCAAGCCCAAGCTAGCGGAAATACCGCAAGACTTTTTTGACAACCTTATATAAGCATAGGCTAGGGGAATCACTTGGTGATTGTTAATTTCTTATGCTTTCAGCGGATAATTTTCGGTCGGAAATAAAATTTGGATTTTAATGCTAGCGTTTTAAACTCTGAAATTTCAAAACTTTGGCACAGAGGAATTTAGCGGGTCCTTCTCGTTTTTTAAAAAAAATTTGGAAAGATTTCCCCACATCTATTCTATTTTTCTTTATTCTATTTGCTCTGAGAGAGCAGCTGCAACCCCGTTGACCTAAGTGAATTTAAGTAATTTCACATGAGGTTGGGGTGTCAATGGGTTAAGCAAACTGGTGCAGAAATTGATCAATTAGAGAAGAGGTCCTGGTCGGCCAACAAAATAGTTTTAGTTTGGCAAAAGCTTTTGCATAATTTTTTTGTTATTTGCCTTGTTAACAGGCAGACAGGGGACACAGGATCCAGGCAGGAGTAACCTCAAGCAACAAAGTCAACGTCATTGTTCAAGTGCAGCATGAAAAGGACACAAACACACACACACACACATACACATGAGAGAGTTAGAGCAAACGAGAAAGAGAGAGAGAGGGAGAGAGTAAGGTTATAATGCAAATATGCCATAAACTCAAAATGTCAGAGCAAAGTGCAACCAGAACACAAGGACGAGGCAAGGATGAGGACAACAACGGCAACATCTCAACATGATGTGCCCCATTGTTGTCGTTGCCTGCGATTGATGGATGGCTGGATGCAAGGAAGCTGAAGCAAGAACAAGGACTAGACCCACAAAGATGATGCCACAATCAACGTCATTATCTGGCTGGGCATTGAGCGTGCTTAAACTGTCACCTCAAAGAACGAATAGCCAGCTGAAGAGCAAAAGGAATTTCAATTAAGTTCCCCTTCCCTCCCTCTCTCTCTCTCTCTCTCTGTGTGTGTGTGGGAAAGTAAATACTACAAAATCTGTTAAATGAAATGCAAATTAATAAGAACACCCCCACATCCAAGGCCAGGACACAAGATTGATGGTCAGTCACATGTTAACCAAAATTAAATTCATTTAAGCCAAGAATTTTATTTATTTTGTCTTATTTCGAAAATGCAAACTCTGTCATTTCCTGCCCAAGGAATAATGGAAAACAATGTTACATTTTATGGCATCCGCATGCGTTCCCTAATGAACCCACAAAACGTGATCCGGGATTAATGTGCCGGACTCAGTGTACATTTACTTGTGTGTGTGTGTGTGTGTGTGGGTCCAAGAATCCTGCATGTAATGCATGACAAACAGACACATTAATTATGAAAAATTAGTTATTGATGTGGACCCAGCTTCAGGTCCCTGGGAATGTTGCTAAATCACGTGGCGAAAGTTCATTTCGACAGTCATTAAAATGAGCAATGTGTGCCGGACAATCCCGAATGGACATAACGTAACCAAACGTTCTGTCATCATTCTGTGGCTTTTGGGCATAAATGCAGTTATTAAGCGACGACGGATGCGACGGCATTAGAGAATACTCGTGCCACGGACGTACCTATGAAATCGCAATGTGAAATTGTGGAAATGTACGAAAGAAAATTGAAAATTTGTACACAAGTTAAGAAGATGGAATTGAACTTTACAAATTTCAGATCACAGCTCAAATAATTTCTGCCATGTCAGCCGACTGGTTCAGAGCGAAAAAATTCTATATTTTTATGAACCGGTTAGGAGTTCCGTTAAAAATTCTTTGCTTGATTCGCCATCTGTACATTAACAACATAGAGGATTTGTCCGGAAAGTAATAGGACTGATTTTCTTCCGCCGCGACTGTACTTCGGAGAGTGAGCGCACCGACTGGATTCTGTAAAGGGGGTTCCTAGCTAACGAACGAGCAGCTGATTATTTGTCTCCGAGCACACATCCCATCAATACACCATCTAAAAAAAATTTATAAAAAACCTATCCCCACAAACAACAACATTATAATTTTAACGTTAAAAACACCAAAAACAAAAAAACAATCCAAAAAAAAAATAACCATATTTTTATATTTCCATTAATTTTCAACATATTTACGTTATACTATAATTTTAATTTAATGAATAAAAAAATAAAAATGGTAAACCCATTATAATATATCTATACATCTCTCTCTCTATATTTTTTTTATATATTTTTTTTAAATTTACTTTTGGGTGGTGTGGGGTGGGGTTTTCTAAAAATAAATAATTAATTAAATTAAAATTAAATAAAATTATAAAAAAATCCAGGGCGGGGGGGGCTATCCAAAAAAAAAAATATAATAAAAAATTATCATAAATATAAATTATTATATAAAAAAAAAAAAAAAAATTATATTGTTATTATAAAAAATTAAAATCCCAAAAACTTTTGTTTTAAAAAATAAATTTAAATAAATTTAATTTTTTATTTTTATTTATAATTATGATAATTTTTTGGTAGATTTTTATTCTCAACAGACTTCAGAGGTGCTGGTCATTCAATGACTTGTTTCTAACAGCATTTTTAATGAGCTTCATTGATGAAAATGTGGACTCGCAAATGTAAGTGGTTTTGCAAACATAGAACCAAGTTTCAAAATGTGTTTTTTGGTATTGGGATATTTTTCAGCAGGCAGCTCTTTCCAGAAATCTACACCACCCAGCAATTGGCAACATTATGTCACATTTCATTTGGCAGATCTCTGCCTGTACGTCATCCGGTAAGTCAGCGCTAAGAATATCGAGAGGGTTCTTATACAGAGAAATGAGCCACTCTATTTGCCGAACATCATGAAATCTCGTCTCGATTTCAACCAAAAGTGTGCCGATTGCCATTTCATACTCTTGGAGGCGACTGCTATCAAAGAAATATATCATATTTTTCTTGGGTTCTTTCCAAGCTCGTCAAATCTTTGATTAAAATTTGTTCTTTTAAGAATGTGCATCTTACGGGTGAAGTTCTTAACGCAACTTAAACAAGATCAGATATATTTTTATTATGACCCTGTAAATGTAAATTTAATTGATTTATTAATACGACAACAGGTCCATAATAAAAGTAGAGGGCTTTAAAGTAAACTTAATAATGGTTGATCTTTTTGCAAATTTTCTATTTCCCAAATAACTGACAACTTCCTCTCTGAGATTATACAGGTGTTCAAGGCTTCTCCCCTGACTCAACCATCTGACTTCCGTAAATGACACAAGTCCCCATAGTCAGCTTTTTACCTCATCAAGAAAACTTTTAAACTTTCTATGCGAAAGTGCATTGTGACCACCCTTAATTCGATTTATGGTTTTAATTGCTATACTCATTGCTCCAGCTAACCCAAACATTTTGGAAAACAATGCTGCTGATGAATCAAGCAATGGAATGTCGGCACATTTGGAACATTTCTGTGCAAATGACCGACAAACCCCTCCTTTTTTCCAGTCATTGTCGCAGCACCATCTGTACAAACTGACGCCAGCTTGTCAAAGCCAAAAGAGGATAGTACGTGTTCCTGTACAGCATCAAAGGTACTTTTTTTCCATTTACATGGCCATGAAAGGAATGCAAATTTAAAAATTCGTCGAAAGTGTTAAATTTGTCGTCGATGGTTCTTACACATATAATCCATTTGGCTTATGTTATTTATATCAACACTTTCATCTAGGCAAATAGAAAAAAATTCGCAATTCCTTATTCGTTGCTTTGTTTCTTGAAATAAATATTTAGCAATCTCTTCTGTCCGGCGGGTTATAGTTTGTTTAGTTAGTTGGAATTTTTTCAATCAAGGTGAAAAGATCGTGAGTCTTTATGTCCAAAAATGTTAATACATCAAGACATAATTCCTTGAAAAATATTCCATCTACGAAGGACGACAACTTTTTGCCAAGGCTAATGAAATTGCAAATGAAGCTTTTTTTTTGGCTATCGGAATCAGACGTCTCGGTGGTTTTTATCTTTTTCATAGAGTTTAAAACTCTTTCGTTTTTGATATCAAATTTTTTTACATTTGTGTGCAATTTTTTTCTTCTTATCTCCAACGATGCTGTGCAAATCTTTGTGAGTTTCATAGTGTCTCTGCAAACTATATTTCTTTTTCTTCCCCCAATAATGCCCGGTTGCAATAAATGCATTCCGCATCATTTGTAATATTTAAGGCAAAAAAGTAATCTGTTTCCCACGCTAGGTCCCACATTATTTTTTGGATCGCCTATCAAGAGCTGCAATCCATGGAAAAAACTGCATACGAATCGAAGCAATCGCAAGCTCCACCTAGTAAATCATAAATTTTCATTGACTTAGCAATCAAGAGTACAGAACTTTTTCGCTCAGTGTACAATTAAATCAATGCGCCGAGAATAATCTTTGACCTAATTGCTTCGAACTCTGTCGAGCGAATGACGCCTTTCTGCTCTTTTGGTCTCAGCTTCGGCAAGCGCTCGGGTTGCGTACATGTGAACAGCGAAATGTTTTTCCGGCCCCGAGATGCCATTGAGGCCTTTTTAAAAATTTAAAATAATTAAACAAAAAATATAAAAAAAAAAACAAATATAAAATTTTTTAAAAAAATATTTAAAATATTTTTATATAAATATTTTTCTAACAAATTACATAAAATTTCTTTATATACTCACCATATCAATATTTATATTATATTCTCCGATATTTACACTAAAAACCTTAATAATTAAAAATATATTTAAAAATATATTATATTTAAAAACTTTTATATATATTTTATATTCATAATAAAAATATTCCCGAAATATAATTTTAATTATTTTACAACAAATACTTAATGGAAAAAAACTTATAAAAATTTATTTCTGCTTTGGAGCCTGTATGACCTGGTGCCGCCAGTAATATATTTTGGCACGACTATATTATAATTATCACTAAACGCGAATCGGGATCAAGTATTTGTCATTGCCAACTATGGCCGGTAACTTGATGTTTTCGTCCGTATTTATTTTATGTTTTGAAATTTAGAATGTATTTGCATTTCTATTTTTTGTATATTCTTATATTTTTTTTGTTCTTTTTATGCTTCTTGTGCTTATAATACAAATACTTCCATCGTTACAAAATGTTGTTATATTTGCTATTTTCCTTGTTGGATGATTGGTGTACAGTTTTAGTGAGTTTTTCTTCGGTTTCTTTTTACAAACAAGAGTTCTTTGCCAAACTTATATTTACTTTTTTAAGTTTAAGATTTCTAAATTAATGTTTTATTGAAAACTTTATAAATTAAAATTCATAAATTTTATACAACTAAATTTAAAATTACGCGTAGTTTGTATTTTTCGTAGAAATATAAAATTCTAGTCCTATTTTTATGTTATAACTGACATTGGATTTTAGGTTTTTTTTTGTTTTTGGTCTTAAAATGCTGAAATTTTGGCATTATACTTCTAAAAATATTGCTGATTTTTTAAGATGATCATATCCAAAATATGTCTTTTTTAGGTAAAAAGCATATGCTAAAATATGTTAAAAATAGGTCAAAATATTCAAAATAGGTCAAAATAGGTTAAAATAGGTCAAAATATGTTAACATATTCTTTTCATATTGAGATTTTTTGTTTTTTATTTTTATTATACTGTTGTTTGTAATTTTATTCGTCTATAAATTTCGTTAGTAAAGTTAATTATAATTTAATTTACAATATATAATTATAATTTTTTCCATGGTAACAGGTGATAAATTTAGTCTTTTTTCCGAAAATATTAAATTGTAAGCAGAAAAGCTTCTCTCCACGTCGCACGATGTAAGTGGTGCATTTTTATATTTTCTTACATTCTCCTGTGTAATGTTGTGTACCTGATATGTATAATTGTTAATAGCCTTATCTATAGTATTTATTATGGTGTAATCTGGGTTCCTTATAATTATGTTATTAAGTTTGTCTTTTAATTGTTGTCCAATTTTTCCCGGGACTTGTTTGATTAAGTTATCAGCCTTTTGGAATAGCTGCATGCCATCGCTTAAAGAAATTCCATTTTCTTCCAAAGATGTTATTATATGTGGCAGCTTCTCAAAATGTGTTTTTATAAAAACAAGATCTGAAGCCAGTTTAGCACCTTTTAAAAGCTCTAGTGAGTCTTTTATACATTCAGCATCACCTGGGTCAAATGACTGGAGTACCTGCAATATTTCATAAAATTAGATAAAATTAGTCTTACAAAATTTCTTACAGGACTAACTACCAACATACTTACCGATTTAATTCCGATAAAGTGTTCGGCATGGAAGCTTACCGCCTCTAGCCAGGTTCCCCATCTGGTGATGATTGGCTCTGGTGGTAACATTATGTTCAATGCCTCTTTATATTTTTTTGCCCGAATGGGAGATTTCAAAAATACTTTTTTTACGCTAGATACATAACGATTAATGTCCGGATATGATGCACGTATAGTCTCCGCAATCCTGTGAAGCGCATGAGCCAAACATGTTACATGAACCATGTTTGGGTAAAATACTTTTAGATGCTTCCCAGCCTTAATCATGTATGCAGCTGCGTCCGTTAGTAACAAGAGTACTCTTTTTTCTGTGTCATCCGGCCAAAGTTTAATCAGGGAATTATTTACAAACCGTGATATAGCACCACTGTTGACGTTTTCAATCTCTTTACAAGCAACTAAATATGGTGTTGTTGGAGTAGATTCATTCAGAGTTCCGACTATGAGGTTTGCTATAAATTTTCCGGTCTTATCCGTGGTTTCATCCACCGATACCCACACACAATCATTTCCAATAGATTCTCGTATTTCTAACATCTTCTGCAAATAGCACTTGTCCAAATAATTTTTGCGAATGGTGCTTTCGTTCGGGATATTTTGCTTTGTATACTTTTTTAAAAATGCATTAAAAACTGGGTTACTTAACGCATTAAATGGTATATTTGCAGCCACCATAGCTTGACACAATTCAAAGTTAAATGAATTCTCGGAATCATTCTTATTTTCCTGGCCTGCAGCCTTAATTGTATTGCTTTTATGTAAGCTCGTAGCAATATGCTGTTTTAATTGAGATATCTTGTCTAATACTATCTGCAAGCCGTGTGCAAAACCAAAATTTAAACTAATTAAATTTAATATTTTATAGTATACTTACATTCTTTTCACATACTCCGCAATAAAATCCTTCCTCTATAATCGTAAGCGGCTCACTGGGAAAATTACTTTGCCATTTTTGAAGAAGGTTCAATTTTTTATTAGTTTTCGGCATCTTTAAGTACTGCTTTGTTGAGCTCACAAAAATGATTGACGATTGTAATACATTTAATGGGGTGTTAGATTTGAAGACGCCTACTGGGGCCATATATTTATTCTCTGAATATGCATAAGCATATTGACATCATTCAAAAATAGGTCAAAATAGGTTAAAATATGTTATCATATTCTCAAATATCTTTTAGGTCGAATATGTAAATATATCAAATGTACCAAACCGAATGATGATTTAAAATAATCTACTTTTCATGAAACAAATTTGTATGCAATCAGAAATTTTTGGACCACCCGTAAAAATATGTTTTCACCTAAATCCGATGTCTAGTTATAACTATTTTTTATATTGCGATTTCATTGATCAACGGGTCAATTTTTAGAAATAGTTGGTTTTGGAGCTTTGTGGAAAAAAATGCTGTCGAGCAGTGTTATTGCAAATGCGTCATATCTCAGTTGTCCTGCAGTCGATATTGCGCAAACATGCTTCGGCTTTTAGTTAAAGCATCATATTTTCAAGTTTTAATAATGAGCATTTTAAATATATAATATTTTACTAAATGAACTCGGAAGCTAAAAGAATCATTTTTCTGAATAAACCCATTGGGAACTTTAAACGCTTTTCTCAAAGTGCATTATTTTGAGTTATGTCAATATTAAAGTTAATAACTTTCTGCTGTGAGCAGCTCTTCTATATAGCGACTTGATTTAAAGTCAGATGGCTGTCAAGATACACACAGATGTACATGTCTACTTGATTTCTGGCTAGAAGTTGATATTCCATGAAAATTCTGGGGCAGTCGTCTCTCCTTAAGCGTAGTATACACTTCCATAAAGACTTGCCAAAACAAAAAACTCCATATAAAAAAAAACTCACAAAATTTTGTGCCAAGTAGCCCTTTGGCAGTCTCTTTAGTGGTGATTACACTTCCAACAAAAAGGCCCCTCAATTAAAATACCGATAAAATACTAGATCCGTATTTTCTGTATCGTTATCGATAGCTCCCTGAATAATTAATTTTAATTATTTCAAGAGGTATCGCACATTGTCGATACACAAATATGCGTTATCGGATGAAATTTGAATAATTTTCCCATCAATGATTATGTGCTGGTATTAAGCCAATACGGGAAATGTTTATTTGTTTGTTTTGATCGTGATGTTTATCGATCTTCACACCGCCGATAAACGACATTGGAACCAGGGCTGCGCACGAGTGGTTTGCTGAGTCGTGCTGGTTCACTAGTTCCGAAGGGTTCAGGGAGTGAGCGGCTCGAAATTTAAATTGTTGCCGTCCTGGGCGAATTGTACCCCAGAGGAAGAAGAAGGAAGAGAAATTTTGGAAAGTCATTGCCTAGTCATTGTCATTGTCTTGTGGTATATTTGTCTGCAGACAATTTTGTGTAAATAATTTTAAGATTTCAATCTCGGCGTAATTTGGTAATACGGACCAAGGAGAAAGGAGCCTTAAAAGAGTACTTTGGCAGGAGCGACCCAGAGGATCCAGTTTGGCAGGAGAAATTGGCCACCCACCTCTGGGTGGCCCCAGGTTTTTACACCAGAAATTTAAGCCAAACAAAGACACGGCATGGCAGTAGGGAGTAGTTTTTAAGTATTTATTTAATTTAATCCCTCTATTTATATACATATTTATTTTCCCCATTTATATATTTATACATAATTTGTCTTGTAATCGTCCCAGAGGTACCCTGGTTAGGAAGAATAGTTAATATGTCTTTAGGTGTTAGTAAATTGTTAGAAAATATATGTGTTTGAAATTGGAAAGTGAAAGCAACATGGTAGTGTAAATTTGTTTAGGGGGTGAGATGGCAGCTTGAAGATCAGTGTCTGAGAGAAAGGGGGTTGTCCGATTTATGAAAGTCAACCTATGGTAGGGCGGGTAATGTTCTGGCAAATAATTCCAGCTATTTTTGCCAAGTGTTTTGTGTTTGAAGTGTGAGCCGTGACAGGCATCTGAGAAATTATAAATTTTTTGTTGTTAGCCGACCAGTCCAGCTATCGAGGTCGTACTCATCCCTGAGTCAGCCGTAAGCTAGCCGGCGACCGATAGTTGGACTCTCCGAGAAATGGGCAAAAAGGCGGCGGGCGTGGTTTACAGCAATAATTAATTGTAAAACCTTTTACAAAAAGTAAAATTTATTTTTTTTAAACAATTTACAATTTTATTATGTCTTAAAAATGTCTTATTAAGTGGTCATTAAAATTTTAATATTAACTTTAACTCATTAATGGAATACTTTAGCTGTGGAACACCAAATCTGGTTGATGTTCGGCAACCGATAAAAACTACCGCTGAATCTTAATAGAATTACACAACAATATTGCATTTCATTTTATTTATATTTTTCCAAAGTTTCTTATCATATTTCGTGCACATTAAAAAACAAAAACTCGTTACATCAAAATGTTTTGCACCCAAGCAAATCGCTTCTAATCCCTGAGGCATCCTTTTTTTTCTCTGTGTGACTAAACGTTAGTTTGGCATTTTTAATTGGTAACAAAGAGATTTGTGGCCCCCGAAACTAGTTCCACTTGAAATCCTTTATCCTTTTATGCCTTTATGCAGATGCCGTTGAGAAAACATGTTGCATGTCATCGTATTGCGGCGCTCGTAACCTCAAAAGCAATTTAAGTTTTTCTCTCAGCCGTTTGCCTGTGTGTCTGTGTGTGTGTGTGTGTGTGTTAAACCAGAAATCATATGCAGCAGCCAGCCAAAATTGACGAAACTTTAACAAAAGCCCACAGCACACAACGACAGGGGATGATGATGATGATGATCATCAGTTTGTTGCACACAGAAAAAGCTGAAACAAAGTGGAGGCCGCAATGTCTATACTAAACCTGAATGTGAAGCAATTTGCTAAACAAGAAAATAATTGACTTGCCACAATGTGAGGCATGTGTGAGGCGTGCCCACAATGTTGAGCATTCATGCTCTTTAAGAGAGCAAATTCAATTTTCGCCCGCTTAAGTATGCAACACTTTTTCATTTCAATTTTGTTTTCTATTTTTGCCGGCTGTCCACTTGAGCCCCAAGGGTAATGGTGCAGAAAAATGCTTCGTCGCGTCAAAAGCGCAGGGCATAAAAATTTACGCGCTCAAATAGAAGCAGGAGGCAGCCATTGTTGTGGCCTTTATGGCTCTTGATGCTGATAAGTGGAACTTGAACATCAGCAACGCATGCAGTCGGCGATAAGATAAATTAATTCAAGTGATGGAACCTAATGAGCGCCATTTTTCGACCCCCTCCTGACAGCGACGACATTTGGCCTCAAAAGGACATGCATAATGACTTGACCGGCGGCTTATGAAATCACGAAATGTGCTGTATGATGATGATGATGATGTTGCCAATGCCATGTCAACAAGCCCCAGACACGCGTCACCCATTGCCGTTTCGTGATTTACCAAACAAAATGCGAGAGCCTCCTCGTCGGCTGTCAAACAACGCAAATTGGAAGCGCGTGGCTAAAATTTGGCTACCCGAATAGACTTTTGGGCCCCAGACACTGAGGCTGTGGCAAAAGTAAGTGGTTTAGGCCTAACAAGAGGCGTGAGTGTGTGTGTGTGTGAGTCTGGTAAAGCATCAGCCACACATTGCAACGGCCCTGCGAAAATGGTGTGGAAATTTTGAGTATGCGATTTTCGATGCTTCGACTGGATAGGAGATTTATTCGATCTGTTATATATATAAATATGGATCGAGGTTTGTTTGACTTGAACAAATTGGATACTTCCTTCTGCGGGTTTGTTTGTAATTCCTACGCGAAGGTTTGGGAGAAAATTGTCGAAAAATCGTAACATTTCTTTCTAGTTAAATTTACACGTGGTGCAGTAGGCGGTCATTCCATTTGACAGCTCAGCATACTTTCTTTCTGATTTGTTTTGTTGCGACGGTCGAAAGAGATGAACGAAACTTAACAATGAGCCAGAACGATTGAAAAGAAGAGAGGTTCGTGCTCGGCAAATTGAGAAAGCAAGATTACAACGTGGGACTACTGAAAAAAAACGTCAGCATACAAAATTTTTCGGTGACCATTGAACATGCACACTAGGAGGGACATTTGATGTATGGAAATATGTCAGGTCATTCTGATACCCAAGGGGGTAAAAGGATACGATGCGTTTCCAAGGCATAACAAACAAAAATTTGTGAAAAAATTAATTTGTATTCAAAGTTTATCACTCATACGTACTGTTGACCTTGCCTACATGATTACCTTTTAAGTAGATGGCGTAGACTTGGTTTAAAGTCATAGCATTTGACAAAAGGATAGCATGACCATTGAAAAAATGTTTTTTTTTATAAAAACAAGACGATATGTAAATAATATTTACGAATTTATTGATTGCCGGCTCACGCTCTGGACAGTCTTAAATACTTAGAATACTAACTTTACACTAGGCGACTTAACTCTTCGTTGGCTTATCTCTAATTTTGCTTATTTTCTACTGCTTATAGCTAGATGGCTTGACTCCGGACTAAATTCAGCTTCTCCTTCCTCGTTGCTCTGGTTTTCAGACCGCGCAGGCCTAACGATTCGCCTGGACACGCTTGCTATTCGCAAAACTCGCCGGCTCTCTTTTCCACCGCACTGCTAGGGGTCTGTTTGTTTAACGTGGCATTTTCCAAGGAGTAGGATTACAACTACGGTACCCATATATGCACATAATTGTACATATGGTACGATGAGTCTGGAGTGGTGACGCCAGACTAGCGCCCCTAGGAGACGACAGAAGTCCCCTAGGTACCAATTGAATGTCCGCTTGTCGGGCATGACAATCCCCCTTGGTGAGGGGCGAGGTTTACCTAAAACCTCTGCTGGTCTATGGGTCACAGCACCCGGTTGATACGCAACTCCACGTCGAGTCTCGACTGAAACTCTACCCGCGATTTGGGTGTCAACCACAGCCACCACGATACTCCCACAAGGGGCCGACCTCAATGAGTAGCCTTGGAGAACTACTCAACCCGTGGTACCGATAGGCTCGGTGGGCCCTCCCCTTTTGGCCCCGACAGGCACCGGAATGGGGAGCACCAGGAGGGATTTTGTCAGTTTCGGCCTAGCCCGGGACTGACAGCCCACTCACCCGCAAGGGATCCTGCATGTGTCGCTTCCGCTCTGTAAACACTGCGTCAGCAAACTCATCAAGCAGCCTCATCCTCTCCTGTGTCTCTGCCACTCCAGACACAATCCAGACGCCATTTTCCTGCCGCACTCCTAGTCCATCGAGGTCTCGCCATTGTGCATACAAGGGGCAGACACATAGCACGTGTTGCCAGTCCTCCAGATCCGCACCGCATGGACATGCAGGTGTTTCACTGAGGTGCCTTGCATGCAAAAATGCGTTCAGCGATCCATGGCCAGTCAGCAAGAAACCGGCGCGTAGCGTAAAGCCAAAATTACGCTCGCTGAAAACGAAGCTTACATCGGGAAGGAATTGGTGGGTCACTCGTCCGTGATCGGCACCATCATCCCATCTGCGCTGCCACTCGCTCAGTAAGCCTTCGTTCAGCCGCGCCATCCTTTGCATCCAGTTCAGACTCGTCAGGTCTTCACCGTACAGCCAATCGCCTTCCTCCAGCGGGTAGTCACGCTTCAGTTTGAGTCTGATGGCCAGTCGGGTGGCCGCCAGATCAAACGGGGGGGCTCCAGCAAGCACCTGCAGTGCCACAGTGGACACTGTTCGGCATACCGGTAGGCATCCAAGCAGGATGAGCCTTTGGCATCGCGTGAGCTGCCTCCTGGCAACTTTTTCCTGGACTTGTCGTCGTGTCACGCTGTACCAAACCGAGGCACCAAACAGTGCACAAGGCACCATGAGTCCGGCATATATGGTCCGCTTGTCGCGAGGACTGACACCCCAGTCGACCCGCAGTACGCGTGCCAAAGCGCCAACGACTCCAGCCAGCACGTAAGGACGTGAAGTGCGGGAGAAAACTCAACCGCTCGCCGGCTGTGATGCCAAGGTACCGATACTTGTCAACATATGGTAGGCTTGCTCCAGCAAACCGTACCAATGGCCGCCTATTCGGTGATAATGCACCTTTCAGCAGCATGACAGCCGTCTTGCTGGTAGAAATGGATACACCGACTTCTACTCCCCATGCGCCTACGATGGACATCAACTGCGCTCCTTTCCGCTCCAGTTCAGCTCGGGAATTTCACTCGGTGAAAAGCAGCAAGTCGTCTGCATACGCGCTGAAAACACAGTGTGTTTCCAGACGCTGGAGAAGCGTGTCCATCACCAGGTTCCATATAAATGGACCACTGACGGACCCCTGTGGGCAACCTAGGGGTCTGTTGACTACGGGTTTTCTTGACAGGAGGCGGAGATGGCTACCTATCTCTGGCACACGATTCGCCTGGACACGCTTGCTATTCGCAAAGCTCGCCGACTCTCGTTTCGTCCCGCACAGTATAACGTCGTATGGTTCCGCCGGTTAGACTCCTTTCCGTGCTTTACCTCGTTCACTCACTCGCGTGGGTCTTGCGCACTCGCTTGTATTCACGCACTGGACGGACACTCGGGTTGAAATGACTCTCACTCAGACGTCTTTTCTAGACTCCCGTCTGCTAAGCCGTGCGTTCTTTTATAAGCCCAGGCCCGGCTCAGCTGCATGCAATTTCCACTGCTTTCTCTTCTGCCTCTGCGAGTGCGAGTGTGAGCGCTCGCTTCTGCTTCCGCTGTCTGCTTTCTTCCGCAACTTTAACGGTTTTTCGACGTTTGCGCTGTGCTGAGCGCTTCAGCTATACTCCGTTTTTTCCTCCCCTTCGCCTCGCCCCTTTGGTCCTGCTTCCAATTCGCCGCATTTCGTTAACCCTTGTGTGGCCAACCAGTATTTCGGACTACGCTTTACATAATCTAGTTTTCATTTAATTCTAGCCTTAAATATAAATATACTCTCCGTTGTGAGACTTTCACAATTCATGTCCTCACAATATATGTGAAATCATATATTACTGCAAAATTTCTACTCTTCTGCTCTGTTCACTTCTAGATGAAAGCAATTTTGGCAGTACACCGAGACCCTATCAGTTCATCTTTGAAGTGAGGCCCCACACGAACTAAACTGAAGTGCTGGGCATCACGGTTGCGGCCGTTCCTGCAAATAGTCTTTTTTACTGTGCTGCCTTTAAATACACTATCGTCCATTTAATAAACGAGAAAGGCAAAGCTAACTTCGTCTGTACCGAAGTTTTGATACACTGAAATAGCTTGTCATAACGGTTAGCACCCCAAAAAAATTAAAAAAAAAAAAAAAACAACAACATACCACCCACCACGTTTTTTTTTTATAATTATTAAAAAAAACAAGAAAGTTTTCTCGACCAAACCCCATTTTCGAACGAGCATTTGTATGGCAGCTACATCCGATCGGGTCGGTTCCGACATATTAGCAGCATGCAATAAAAAGAAGACTCTGTGCAAAGTTTCAGCTCGATAGCTCCAAAACTGAGGGACTAGTTCGCGTAGAAACAGACAGACGGACAGACAAAGCTTCAGCTGGTCAGATAAGAATATACGGGTTCAACGCCATTGACTTTTGACAGAGATGTCAGATCGCTTAATGACATACCGCGTTTGAAGCGTCAGTCCAAGCAGATTTTTACCATGGAACAATACACGCCACGCGAGCGCTCTGAAATAGTTGAAATTTACATTGAACAGAACAAGTCAATTGTGAAAACTTAACGTGCTTTTAAAAAATTAAAAATTAAGCCCATTTCACATTGAATGGGACCGTAAATAAGCAAAATTGCCGTATTTACGCCACTGAAAATCCTCAGGAGATTCAAGAAGTGCCTCTTCATGACGAAAAAGTCACAGTTTGGTGCGGCGTTAGTGCGAAAACGGTCATTGGGCCGTTTTTCTTCCAAAATGAAAATGGCCATGCTGTTACCATCAACCAGGAGCGTTATCGCGACATGATGACCAATTTAGTGATGCCAATTATTCGTCGAAAGCGTATGAGGCAGTTCTGGTTTCAACAAGACGGCGCTCCACCGCACACAAGTCGCATAACAATCGATTTTCTGAAAAAATTGTTTCCAAATCGCTCAAATTCACCATCTGATCTAGTAGGCGAGCTTTATGGTGCCTCTTCACATATAAATTCGAGCAGTTTTAATATAAGGTTGTCAAGGTTGTTGTAAAGTCTTGCGGTATTTTTTTATTGAATTTTCAATTGTTCATAAAATTGGTTATAATAATGCGATTTAAGTGAAATATGCGCCGTTTTGTTCGATGACGAGTTCCCAACGAGATGCCAACTTCATAATGCCCCTCTTATAGAAGCTCGCTTCCCTATTGGCAAAAAACTCGGAGAGCCAATTTTCACAGGACTCTCTTGTGGCCAACTTCCGACTACCAAGCTCGTTCGCCATGGACAGAAATAGGTGGTAATCACTTGGTGCGAGATCCGGACTATACGGTGGATGCAAAAGAACCTCCCATCCGAGCTCCCGGAGCTTCTGGCGCGTCACCAAAGATGTGTGTGGTCTGGCGTTGTCCTGATGGAAGACAATTCGGCCTCTGTTGATCAAAGATGGCCTCTTCTGCATGAGTGCTGCATTCAGTACAGGTCCGATTTGAGCGTTTGGCCATAGGGGAGCAGCTCATAGTGAATGATTCCCTGCCAATCCCACCAAACACACACAGAAGAACCTTCCTGGCCGTCAATCCAGGCTTGGCCACCGTCTGGGCAGCTTCACCGCTTTTCGACCACGACCGTTTGCGCTTCACGTTGTCGTAAGTGACCCACTTTTCATCGCCAGTCACCATCCGCTTCAAAAACGGGTCGATTTTGTTGCGATTCAGAGGCGATTCGCATGCATCCATACCGCAGAAGTTTCTGATCTAAGAAATTGATTGCTCATCTTTAAACTGGTGCTTCAATTAACCCACAATCACTACTCCCCTCTCCTCCTCTCACTAAACCAACTGAACAGTCGCATTAGTTTTGTGAAAATGTTGGCATATTTACTCAGCACTGCAAATACAATTTAAAGTCAACGCATTTGAATGCAACTTCCGGGCGAGGGAGTTTTATTTTGGTGACACCACGTGAGCTGCTTCTAGCACCAACTCCTCCCGGACCCACTATTCAACACTATTCTGCCTGCTGCTCTCTTTGTTGTTGATTCAAAATGTTGAGTTTTTATTTTCAGGCTGCTAACTCCATGCAACTTCAACACTCAGCTAACCCTTGTCCTCTCAACATACCAGGCTGCTTATTATTTACACTTTTAAACGCGCAACGTTGCGTTACGTTGAGTTTTTTCAGTTTGCGCCTCCCGTTTTATGAATTCATTTCCGTTCATTTACGCCTGATGTGTCGACGATGACGACGACGTTGGCGCTGAGCACCAGGACCAGGACCAGGGACGACTAAACGGGACGAGACTGCCAGTTAGCAGAGGCTGTAATTAAGTTAAACTGACTGGTAAGTGGAGTGTGGAGACCACCAGCGCGTTGTACCATTCGGAGGGGGGGCTAAATATGGAAAGTTTGCATTATTTTTGAAAGGGAGTCACGTGTGCAAGAAGGGCAGATTAGGAACTCAAGCAGCCGGCTAAAGAGTAAACATGTTGAAATACTTTCGGAATTCAGAGAATAAGCACGAGGCAGGCAATTTTGTGAGAGCTCTTGTGGCCCGCAAGTTGAACATGGTATAAATACTGAAAATTGATCCGGAATCTGTGTTAAAAATGTTGCTGGTTCTTATTTCAATTCTCTTTTTGAGATCTCATAAATGAGGCAGTGAGAGTGGGGTTCAAGCCATTTTTTCGGGAGATGGGAAAAATATAAGAAGCATCTTCGACATGTGGCAAGATGCGCGGCAAATCGATTATTAATCTAGATAACTAAATATTTTTAAAAAGTACGAAACATCTTTTACTAATCTGTTGGATATATGATGTGTTTTCCGAATTCCGGGGGGGGGAGAGGGCGATAAAAAAAAAAAAAACAACCACTTTAATTTCCGGGGGGGGGGGGGAGAGGTATACATAAGGCCATATACGACCCATGTTTTTTTATTTTTTAAAATCAAAGAAAAAAATAAAAATTTGGCGGTTGGCAATCTTAATCATTTAATTTGTTCCAAGTAGATTTGTTTACATCAATTTTTGAATATGATATCTCTCAAATGGCCGCCTCTGGCGTTGATGGCGTATTGTGCCCTTTTGCAGCATTTTCCATCGATTTCGCCAACATTTCGGCCGGAATAGCGGCTATTTCTTCACGAATGTTGTCCTTGGCTCTTCTACGGTCCTTGGCTTGTTAACGTAAACCTTTGACTTCAAATATCCCCACAAGAAGAAGTCAGGCGGCGTCAAATCGGGCGAACGCGGTGGCCAGTCCAAATCACCACTTTTCGACATCAAACGGCCCGGAAACAATTTCTTCAGAAAATCGATTGTTATGCGACTTGTGTGCGGTGGAGCGCCGTCTTGTTGAAACCAGAACTGCCTCATACGCTTTCGACGAATAATTGGCATCACAAATTGGTCATCATGTCGCGATAACGCTCCTGGTTGATGGTAACAGCATGGCCATTTTCATTTTGGAAGAAAAACGGCCCAATGACCGTTTTCCGCACTAACGCCGCACCAAACTGTGACTTTTTCGTCATGAAGAGGCACTTCTTGAATCTCCTGAGGATTTTCAGTGGCGTAAATACGGCAATTTTGCTTATTTACGGTCCCATTCAATGTGACATCGGTCACATTTTTAATTTTTAAAAAGCACGTTGAGTTTTCACAATTGACTTGTTCTGTTGAATGTAAATTTCAACTATTTCAGAGCGCTCGCGTGGCGTGTATTGTTCCATGGTAAAAATCTGCTTGGACTGACGCTTCAAACGCGGTATGTCATTAAGCGATCTGACATCTCTGTCAAAAGTTATGGCGTTGCCAGATGGGTCCGTCGAATATGGGCAACCCTGTATATAGTATCGAGTACTAAGTCTTAAGGATCTAGTTTTGAGTACTGAGTATGGAGTACTTAGTATCTAATATCAAGTAATGAGCATCAAGTATCGAATATCGAGTTCTGAGTATCGAGTATGGATTATCCAGAACCGAGTACTGATTAGCTAGTATCGAGTATCGAATTTCGAGGTCGGAGTATCGAGTATGGATTATCCAGAACCGAGTACTGAGTATCTAGTATCGAGTATCGAATATCGAGTTCTGAATATCGAGTACGGAGTATCCCGAACCGAGTACTGAGTAACTAGTATCGAGTACCGAGTATTGAGTATAGAGTAACGAATACCTACATCGAGTCGGAGTATTTAGTACTGACTATCGAGTTCTGGGTGTCGAGTACTCAGTATCGAATACGGAAAGGCTAGTACTGAGTATCGACTTGCTTAAAATAAGCTAAATTCACCTCAGCTCGAAGACCCGTAGAGAAGTATAAGAAGTCCTTAAGACGTAAAGCTAAAAAAGTGTGCGATGGCTAAATGTGCTATCACGCCGTTTCATTACGTTGTTCGTTAAGTGCAGAAGGCCCAGGGTTCGATTTCCAATTTAAATTTTCTGCATTATTCTAAAAGACTTTAATAAACTGAATTTTTAAACCTGTTCTTTCGGTAGGTATATGTCTCTTGTGGGTCGCGGGGGGGGGTGAGAATAGGGAGGGAGTGAGGTTTCAAGAAGACCCAAGTTCGCATGAACGCTCGGACCCTCTTGTCAGATACTACCGACATAACAGTGGAAATCATTTTGGGGGACCATTTGGGATATCATTGGCAATTCGCTAAACACAAGCGACCGCTCCGTGGACACCGCTTTAAATCTATAAAAGAGTTAGATCCCGAAACGAAGGACTATACCTTGACAACATGTTTTTGAAATTGAAAAAAAAAACATTGGCACAAGTGCAATGCATTCAAGGGAGACTTTTTTGTTGGAAATTTAATGAATTAACAAGTATAAATAAAAGGTTTTTGATATATGGGTGCCATAGGAATCACTAGCGATTTTCGTATAATCGCTAGAATTTTATATTATATGATTGCTTTTAGATGGTGGTGGGAACCCCAAATGATATAATCCTCGGCTCAATATTATATATGTAGGAATAGTTTTAGGGCTATGTTCATTTTAAGTTAAGTTTGCATCCCTATGTTTCATTTTCATTTCATTGCTATTTGTATGTACACCTAAGTGAGGAGAGTCGATTGCAGCAAGCCGAAGAAGTCACACGTACACTTTAAGTTCTACTTGTAATTCACTTTTAAGTTTAATATTCGTTAAAATAAACATTTATATTTTTTGTTGGTGAAATCTGGAGAGTGTCTAAATGGAATAACATCCCCATCGCATTCCCCATCCCACAAATTGGGGGCTCGTCCAAACGTTAAGTGAAATTACTAAGAACTTTGAAGGCGCCAGACAGACGCGAAGAAAAAGTGCGCAGCAGAATTGAACAAATGCGCATCGGAAAAATAAAGTTGATGGGTACGTGGAAGTGACAAAGTGGATGAAGACGATCGCCCAGAGTTGGACTCAATAGGTGGTCAATGCAATAGAAGCAGAGCGTCGGCAAAAAGAGTAAAGTAGCATCGTCGTTGAAGGTTGGGCGAGCGTTGAAATTCGACAGACGGGGTTGAAGGGCGCAGAGACAAAGGCAACGAGATCTAGAAGGGAAGCAGAGTTCTGGTCAGTAGTTGACATTGGTGGTCAGAAGAAGTGGAGAGAAGCGAATCTAGGTCCAACAGAGACGTACACAGAAGCATTGGTGGTCAACACAGGCGCAGGCAGAAGCAAGCTACAAAACGGAGCTGAAAACGAAAATTCGAGAAAAAATTGGCGGTGGTATTCGGCATAGACGAAAGAGAGGCGGCAATCCAGAGCGTCCCAAGAAGAAGAACTTACACAAGAGAACGTGTTACCGGTGCAGCAGAGAGGCTAAGTTGGCGAGAGAAAGGCTAAGGAAAAGGCTAAGTCTATAAAATAGCTAAGTTGGAGAGGAAAAGGCTAAGTCTATAAAGGCTTGTGAAATAGACCGCGTGAATTAAGACCGCCGTGGGTATGGCGGTCTAATTTTGCAAAGAATTTAGACCGCCATCTTAAAACGAAGACCGCGGGCCTTATTTCATTTTTCAAAATGAATTTAGGCGCGATCACAAAGAACCGCGCGGCCTTATTTATTTACAAAATGTATTTAGACAGCCATCAAAGAAATTAGAACGCGCGGCCTTATCATTTATCAAAATGAATTTAGGCGGACAAAAATGAAATTAGACCGCGTGGTTTGTACAGAAGTATTTATTTAAAAGATGGAAAATTACATTTCTGTAATGGCGGTCTAAATATTTTTGCAGAAAAATTAGACCGCGCGGCCAATTCATTTTGTGATGGCGGTCTAAATTATTTGGAAAAATAAGGCCGCGCGGCCTATTTTAAAGCAGGTTTGTGTATAGAAGGTAGAAAATCAGATTTACAGCAGAGGGTACTACAGCACTTCAATTTATTAAAAGTATCTGAAGGGCAAAATCTTGATGGAAATGAAAGCGATTATGAATCTGTAAACCAACCAAGAGGTAATACACATTTTACGTTGAGAGATATAAAAGAAAGTCTGTCTGCATTTTCGGGCTCTGATTCCCAAGACGTTAATCACTGGATATCAGAATTTGAAGACGTAGCAGATACAGTAGGTTGGAATCAATTGCAAAAATTTGTGTATGCAAAGCAGTTGTTAACAGGAGCAGCTAGGTTGTTTGTCAAAAGTTTAACTGGTGTGCGTAAATGGAAAGAGCTCTCGAATTTGGGAAACAATTATGCTCAGCTGATGTGCACAATATTTTAAAGAACTCGCGCAAGCAAGGCAAAGAAACTTTGACCGAGTATCTTTACAATTTAATTCAAATTGGCAAGCAAATTGAATTGGAGGATAGAAGCATAATCTCATATTTTATAGAGGGAATACCTGACGCCAGACTGAATAAGGCATGCTTGTATTCAGCTACAAATTTGAAAGAGTTGAAGATTCAAATTAAGATCTATGAAAAGATTAGAGGCCAAGAAAGTAGAAAAGATGATGAAGTTAAGTACAGAAAGAAAAAAGATGAAACTTTGGTGAAAAAATGTTTTAAGTGTGGAAGCGAAGAGCATTTAGCAGCAGATTGTAGAAAAGCAATCATTTGCTACAGATGTCAACAAGAAGGACATATTGCTAGTGGCTGTAAGAACACGAATGTAAGTAGTAAGAAAGACAGTGGTAATATTGGATGCCAGAGGGATCAATTTCAGAAAGGAATGTTTAAGAAAATCAGCTATAAAGATAATTCGATAAATGTTCTGGTAGATACTGGGTGTGATCTGTGCCTGATAAGAGAGGATAGTTGGAAGAAGTTTGGTAGCCTAAAAGTAAACAAAGATGATATTCGTCGTTTATACGGTATCGGAGATGGGCAAATTTCAACTACAGGCAGTTTAGAGTTGATCATTGTGGCAGATCAAGTGGAATTCTCAGTGGTCTTTCATGTAGTGAAACAGAAAGATCTAAAGTATGAAAGCTATTCTAGGCCATGACATATTAAAATCAATTAATATGACCTTAGACGAAAACGGAGCAACTTTTCGGAAGAAAGATGTCCCAAGCGTAGAAGCATGTGTGGAGTTTAAGGCACTTTGTATGAGTGAGATAACAGATATCTCAGGACCAGCTGAAAAGTTAGAGTCAAAGAGAGACAAGGAAGGGGTTGCAACACTCGTAAACAACTACAATTCAGAGATGAGTAAAGAGTCACATATTGAAATAAAGACGAAGGATGCTCCAGCATGGCAACGTCCGCGAAGATGTTCCTATGCAGAAGAATGTTTGATTGAGAAGAAAGTTAGTGAATGGTTAGATGAAGGAATAAATGTTTCTAGCAATCCAGCATTTGCGGCTTCGGAAGTGTGGAAATCAGGAAAGTATGGTAATCAAGGTGGCAATAATTTGACTTGCATAGACGATATTGAAATCCCAGACAGAAACATAGAAGAAGGTCTAGAAAATCTTGAAATTTTCTTAAAAGTGGGGAGTTGTGAAGGATTGAAAATAAAGTGGGAGAAATATCAGATTTTGGAGAGAAAATGAAGTTATTGGGACACTTGATAGAGAACGGAAGCATAAATCCATTGAAAGACATGATAGAAACGGTAAAGAAGTTTCCAAAGCCCAAATCAACTAAAGAGTTGGAAAGGTTCGTAGGTTTGACATCGTTTTTGAGAAGATTCATAAAGGGATATTCCTTGGTAGCGAAACCACTTACAGATATTCTTAAAAAGAGAATCAAATCGAAAGAAAAACGTTAAGATTGAATTGACAGACGAGCAGACGGTGTCTTTGAGCAAGCCCTAAAACGAGATGTTGGCCTAATTCACCAATTCTGAAAATATTTAATCCAATAAAATAACAGAAGTCCATACAGTTGCCTCTAAGCATGGCTATGGAAGAGTATTAACGTAGAAGATTTCAGGGTTGCAAATGTTTTATGCAAGGGAATACTCCAGAGAAGATTGAAGAAAAGAAGCTCGGAAGAAACATCGAAAGAAAAAACACTAGCGTAAAATCGAGAGACAGAAATGAAAAAAAATAAAATAAAAAGGTTTATGAGATAGGAGATTTAGAAACTATTTAGACGATACAATACGAGACAGGCATGAAAAAAATTATTGAAATGTTAAACCATGAAAGATATGTTGTTGAAAATGTTGGTGAACAAGAAGTATATATATTGAGTTTATGAAGAAATGGGTAGAAGTCATTCAGGTTGAATGAAGGTCGAGGCCGGCCGATTGTAGGAATAAGAATATGGGTGCTAGGGGCTATGTTCATTTAAGTTTGCATCCTATGTTCCATTTTCATTTTTGCTATTTGTATTTACACCTAAGTGAGAGAGTCGTTTACAAGAATCAAACAATAATATAATTAAATATTATTATAAATTTTTTAAGTTTAATATTCGTTAAAATAAACAATTATATTATTTGTTGGTGAAATCTGGAGAGTGTCTATAGGATAAAACCTCCATCACATTCCCCATCCCACATGTATATAGATATTATTATTCTCACAGTTCTCTCTAACTCCACTTTAAAATATATCTTGGAATAATTTCCTATAGTGCATTAAAGTCTAAGACGACTACATTAACAAGCTCGAACAATTTTAACATCTGCGAAAACGATCCCTGAAAATGCCTCTGTTAACTGCTCCTTAACACCACATCGCCTGCTTGACTTAAAGTGCAATTTTAAAATAGAGCCATAAATATTTACTTAGCTTATATAAATATCTATGATGGCGGACGTTATGTTCTCGCTGCATGCCTGTTGGCCATAGCGTATATCGTAATTGCAGATAAACTTTATGCCATTAACCTTAGCGATGTCTACCCCGCCATGTAAAGTGCTTTTGAAACATTTCATGATAAGCATTGGCCTTCTTCTTCAGCTCCTTGTGCGCTTTTTGTGCCGCTGCTAACGAAGAAATATGCAAAAAGTCAGGCCACGCCACTCCCTAATAGAACCTGGTTGCGTTTGCCGTCATTAAACTTGTGCGCAAACATCAGCAAAATGCATTAAACTTGGTAAATATCGTAAAAATTAATGACAACATTATGTGGCTAACAACTTGGGAACGGAATCCTGCTCGCTACCTCTCTCTCTCTGTCTCTCTCTGTGTGTCTGGGTGCGGCCTGGCCAAGTTCAAACTATAAATTTGAATAGTAATCAAGTTTTTCCCTTAAGTGAAATGGTTTGAGCTCAAGCATTTGGCTTGCAGTTGATTGCCTCATTTATGTGTGAGACTCGTTGAAATTGTTGCTCAAGTGCTGAGTGGAATTTTTGATGACAATTTTAATTTAAGCAGGCAAATGATTTGCTAGTTACAATAAAACTTTCACTTCATCAATTGAAAGTAATGTGTTAGGTTTTTCTAATGTTAGATTTACTTTTCACTCAGATTGAAGTTTGTTAGAAAATTTGATAATGGATTTTTGCAGTTGTAGTATGAGAGCAAGGTTTAAATGAAGACGACAGAAAAATGTGCTTGTGCTTTACTTGCTCTTCCGATTGACACAATCATAAGTTGCGCTCGTGTTCGTGTGAAAAACGGTTACCGGTGGCTATGGGCCAGTTTGCTCTGTACTAGAGTTTCTTTAATTGAAGACTTTGTATTTATCTGGCGACCTTTCTAATTTTTAATTAGTGAGTTTAGCTGGCTCGAGGTCCGAAAAAGTTCTGTTTGTTCAAATCTGAAAACAACTTATGCATTATAACCGTTTAATCATTCTCCCGAATGAATCTTCAGTAGGCTTATCGCTGGAGAATTTGAATTTATTCAATTTTAATTGAAAACTTGACCTGACTGCGATTTCACAATTTTCAAAATATTTTGAGATAATGTTTCGATCAGGACAGCCTACCAGTTCAAAGTTAAGCCGAGAAGTCCAAACCACAACACACCTAAATTTAAAAAATAGAGAAAAACTTATTTCCAAATTTTATACACCCTTGCAGCTTGTATAGTTTATATAAATTAAGGTTTTGAATGATTTTCGTGGAACATTCTTAGCTGAATTATTTTCCAAAATATGGCGCCGCTACTCTGATTATTGTGGCTTTTTAAGCCACTTTAACTATTTAGTTTAAACACAGATTAGTTTTTAGTTCGGTTCATTGAAGACGGCGTGCTGCCGGTAAGAATGAATGTAACACAATGGCGGAGAGTTCAAAATGTGTCTGCATGAGCTAGAGATGTTGTAAAATAACATTAGGCGGGAGTATCGAGCATCGCTAATTGATAGTGAAGTGTGAACTAGTTAGATGAACTGGATCTGTGATAACCAGTTTGTTATATGGCAGCTTTACGATATAATTATCATATTTTAAACAAATTTTCCAAAATTTTGTGGAAATCAGAGATTAAAACCGAAACGAATAACGGTTAGAGTTCCGGTTACTGTTTGGGCCGATCGCTTTTTTCGGTTAGGTTAGGTTAGGTTGCGATGGCTGAGAGCGACAAGTCGCTCTCCCACTTAGGACTCATGGGCCCGTTGCGATGCCATGTATTTTATTAAGGTTACGGTTACGGTTATTTTATCTATTTTTTTTATACATTTTTGAGACGCTCGAAGTCAAGATTAATTGTCTTCTATTATGCAAGCAGATTTCGTCCTAAAAAAATCAAGAAGAAACAAGTGAGGAAGTCGGTCAAGCCCGACTATAAAATACTCTCTTTCTGTCGCTTTTCTATTTCCTGGACAAACAATTTCAGTAGAGGACGAATTGTTGTGATATTTTTAATTTACAGAGTATCCAAATGAAATAAAAATAACCCAAAATTAGATTTTCGGCTTGAAGTTTAGTTTTGGCCACCTCAGCGGGTGTTAATATGTGTACAATTCCGCGAACTGAGTCCCATACTTTCAGGGTGCCGCAAACTGCACCAGTACCAACGTTTCGCTTCGTTCCAGTGCTATTGGTTCCAATAATAACAGTAACCTATATAAGCACTGTTGGTAGATCGACAAATGATATTGTTGCAGCATCGCATTATGCCCTGGAAAGTATAAGGATTTTAGTGTGGAAAAGCAGAGTTGGTCGGATCACCTGCCGTTAAGGCTAAAAGTGTCTTTACAAGGAATAAACAGAACAAAAAAACTTAACCTACTTCTGAGAACGTCTATGGCTGAGAATTTTCATTCCCGCGTTTTGACATCTTCGGCAGCGGTGCAGTTGGATGCGAACTGCCTGAGCTTAGAAAAACTTCAAGAGGTTATAAAAGCCGCTGTCCCTATACCAAAAAACCCGTTTTCCAAAGTAAACAGAAATGGTTTGATCTGGAGTGCTTCTAGAGCGTAAGAAAGTACTGAAGCTTCTAAATAAGTGTGTAGCTTATGGAGAAGATAACATAAGAAAAGACAATGTGGAGAAGAATCAAAAATATGGACTACTGTGTATGGAAAAAAAGGTAGATACTGGCAGCAGCTGGGTGAAAAGCTGGATGAGGTCAAGGACAGCAAGGGCTGGAAGGTAGCAAGAGAGTTAAAAAATAGCCACTTCTAGACAGGAAACAACATCTCAGCATCGGACTTTCAGAGCTATTTTCAAAATCTACTGAGCCCAGAACAAACTGCAGCGGACATTATTTTTGTCAGAAACTTTGCAACAGATGATTTGTTGGATACGCATATAACCAGGACCGAAATATTGAAAATACTGGATCAAGTAAAGTTGAACAAAGCACCGGGAGAGGATAGAATTCCATATGAATTCTACATAAATGCCCCAATGGACTTCATCGACTCACTGGCTGAAGTCTATAATGACATGCTGGATACAGGACGGATTGAAGAAAACTGTACAACAAGTGTCGTATTCCCAATTTTCAAAAAAGGGTGACCCAGACCTACCACAAAATTACCGAGGGATATCCTTTATAAACAGTATAGCGAAAGTGTTTATGGGCATTTTAAACAGCCGACTAACAAACTGGGTTAAGTGCCATGAGAAGTTAAAAGAATATCAGGCCGGCTTCCGAGAAAAATATTCGACTGTGGACAATATATACAATTTAATAACCATCGTATATCTGAAACGGGAGGAGAAAAAGAAAGTATACGCCTTCTTTGTTGATTTTCGGGCTGCCTTCGATAAAATCCCACGAAAGCTGTTAATGTACAAATTATATTCGATGGGAGTCTCGACCAAATTTCTGAACGTGCTGGAGAGTATATACGCAAATACGAAGGTGGCAGTCTGGACAGGCAAGGAGCTATCAGAGTACTTCGAAACCAATATCGGAGTGAGGCAGGGCTGTCTCCTTTCGCCCCTATTGTTTGCGCTCTTCCTTGACGACCTCCATGATTTCATAGGTGGCGGCTTAACAGTGGGAAGAGAAAATATACGCATTCTATTGTATGCAGATGACATAGTCATACTGGCTGATGAAGTCACTGTATTGCAGCAAATGATCGATCGGCTGGAAATATATTGTAAGACATGGAACATGGAAGTTGATATGGCCAAATCGGAAATAATGGTTTTCAGGAAAGGAGGGCGGCTGGCAAAAGGCTGAAAATTGGACACTTCAGAGCGAACCCATAAAGATCGTACCTGAGTACAAGTATCTAGGAGTTATGTTGACGCCCACTTTAAATTTCAAGAAGCATGTTACAGCTAGAACTGCGGCTGCAAAGCAAAGCATAAACATTACTTGGAAGAGCCTTCTTGGCAAAAACAATGTCTCTACCGAAATGAAGTGGAAAATCTATGATGCCGTGTGTAGGGCAATACAAGCTTACGGAGCGCAAGTCTGGGGCTTTGGGCAACACGATGAAGTGGATAAGCTGGAAGCCTTTTTTCATCAAGCGTATTTAGAATTTGCCACAGACAACGCCACACTATGCTCTTGCCCTGGAAACGGATAAATACGGCAGTAGATTCTACATGTTGGACCAGCACCTCCGATACATATACAAGACTCTATTTACATACGACAGTCACAGGCTGCCACGATTCCTTTCTCAGTTGGTGCTGGAGAAAAATATTTTCTGGGCAAAAGAGCTAGGTACACTGTGCTCACTGCATAACAGAGAATGGGACTGGAACAACGAGAGCCTATGGAATGCCAATCGCAATGCGCTCATCGCGGATCTAAGGAAAGACAGGCATTCGGAACTCGTGCGGCAAAAACTAAGAAGCGAAGGGAGAATCTACAAGGAGCTCGACCATACTGTTGGCAAAAAATATGCACAAGTGGATACTAGGGCAGTATCATGGATCTTTAAGGCAAGAAGTGACAGATATTGTTAAATGGAAATAGGTTTGTTACAGGACGGACAAATAAATGCGAATTGTGCAATACAAATGAAATAGAGGACATCAACCATTTCCTGGGCAGATGTCCTATACTAAGAGAACACAGAGCACTATATTTTAATCAACCTGTGCTAAGTCCGAAGCAGGTCATAGATATTTTAAATGATGCGAGCAATACTAACTGGAAGGGTTTAGTGCAGTTTTTGCAACAGGCCACTCAGTATAGGAAACGAATTATGGAGGAATCTTTTTAAATTTAAATAATAACATGCACATAAATTTTAAAATTGGTTGGGCCCCTAATCCAACACTGGGTCCCAACGATCCTGTAACTCGCGACGAGGGGGCGGGTGTTTATGGCACCTAGGGGATCCCCAAATACAATAACAAAATTAACAAAAATCAGCGAAAACATAGAAACGAATTCTCCGACTGACGACCTAAAGTCATAGTCGAGTAATATTTAAAACCTTAAGTTATTTAACACTTTGTAATGTTCATAATATCAGCATTATTGATTTTAATTAGTTATATTTAATTTTATACTATTAACGCATTACAGTACAATTTTTATCCCTCCAAAAAAACATATGGTTCGGTTAAGTGGCTTGCAAAAGTAACCGAAAATGTTTTCCGAGTATTAGGGCCTGGTTATAGCCCTTCTTTACATTATATTTTAACCTATTTCCAAAATCTTTGACAACAATTTTGCTGAAGGGGTATAAAATATTTATATAATATATTTTATTTTTTTTAAATTGTTAATTATACAACTTATAATAACGACAAATAAGTTAATTTTATAAATTGCATACCTTTTCATTATAGGAGGGTACGTGTTGACCTTTTTTTTCTTTTTACTTTTTAACACTATAAATTTGATAAATCATTTCTTTATTTATTAATTCAAAGCAGCCAATTCAAGCTCTTAGAGATTCCCACTATAAATAAATGGTTTGTTGAGTTGCTTTATCTGTCACAATATGGGGTAGTATGTAAATTGAGCTTTTCACTTTAACAAAATTTTAAAATAATTTACTTCAATTTCTTTCCATCCATTTAATTTGGCAAGTCCTTTTGCCCACTCCAAGATAAATAAAATAAACTTTTGCCCAACCATTTGCCATAAATACTTTCTTTCGAAAAGCAAAGTTCAACGCTGACAATGTGGACTCGCCTCTGCCCCAGCCCCCCTTAGACCAATCATTAATCATGAGTACTGGTAATTTATCTTGCAACTGGCTTTTTATATCCCCCCTCCCCCCCTCTACTTGATTTCAAAGATGAGAATGGTGTGGCCACACCTGACGAGCCTGTCGCGACTTTCGTCACGAAAACTTTGCTCCCCTAGGCGTCTGCCTGCCTGGGCAAAATACTTTCTAAATACTTTTTTAATAGCTTAAGCGCATTTCCTGCTCGTTTTTCTTTTGCTTTTATTAAAAATACGCAGAACAAGTGGGGTCTACGTCTCCAAACATATGGCCAACAATTTCTGATAAGCACCGAGGAACTTTGTCACCGCCATTGTAAAGTTTTGTGGGCTCCTCGGATAATGATGGCGGACTCTGACTTGCACCTGCAGCTTGGAGGCAACTTTTATGTAAATCGGCTAAATTAAGTGACAGGCAAGAGGACGGGGGCATGATTGTCAGCTGCCTTGTGTTCTTTGCTTTCTTTTTATTAATTTTTTTTGCCAACAATTTAAATGGAATATATTTTTTTTTGATCTCGTGTAATGAAATTTAATTTTTGGAATTCCACAAAATCTCTGGGGGCTAAATGTGCAGGGAACAAATTTGAGGCCACATTTTAAATACTCTTCAGCTAGCCTGGGGGCTAATGACTAAGCCAGGCGTCGGGCAAACAGGCAAACGGAAATGCAACAAAAAGGCAACTAAATGCGACAAAACAAAAAAAAAAAGCAGCCAGGGCGGGTTTTTGTGCAAATAAAGTTGTCACAGGATTGCCTTTAGGGCAGGCAGCACCAGCACTAGCATCCCGGCCACATGCTCATTTAGGAAAGCAGAAAAACTGCAAAATCCAGTAACAGGCGCTGCACGTCCCACCCTTGGACCAAAGTGAAAATTGTATTTTAGCATTTTCTGTTTAAGGATTTCTATTTCCGCTGAGGGACGCCAGACCTGGTTACCAAAATAATACAAAAATAAGAATAACGTAAACAAATAGCCAGGGCGCAGTGCTGCAAATAAATAATGTATGATGTCGCCGGCATTTTAATAGTTTTGTTAGCCTTTTTTCATATATTTTATTTTATTTTTTGGAAGTTTCTGGCCGCCAACGGAAGTAACTTTTATGCGCGGCCTTTAAAAGGGGTTGGCCCGGGCGGAGGATCCGCACTGCCTCTGGCTGTGTCTAAATGGATTTTGTGTGGCATTTTTTTTTTTTTTTTTTGGCACCAAGCAGAGAGCTTGAATTTCCTGCGGCTCCTAGCCAGGCTTAGTTAGGGTTGCTTTTTGTTTTAGATTTTGTTTCTTGGCTGCTTTAATGTAGCCTCAAGTTGAGTTCACCATTAAAAAGGTCCTTGGGATGTGGAAATGAGAAAACATTAGAAATGTTTTAATTGAAATTCAATTTTTCAAGTCAATATAGAAAATTGGCCCAAATTTCAGGTGGGTAAACGAGGATCCAAACCGGATGACTATAGCATATAGCTGTCATAGGAATGATCGGTTGAAAAAGTAGCTCTAGTAAGAAAACCTTTTTAGTTTTCAATGTTATCGTCTTTGCTCTTTTCAGTTATGAATATTATCGGTTTCCACCAGAGATTAAAACCGTAACCTTTAACCTCTACAAAAACTTTAAGATTTGTAAGCGAAAACGTAACCGTTACCGTTTCGTTGTTTTTCCTTAACCGTTACCCTACAACCTTTATTAACGTAACCGGTTATCATAACAAAACATATGGGTTAATTTCGGTTTTAATCTACTAGTAAAAATTTCTATTTGTTTTTAT
>JAEIFU010001633.1:0-62699 GCA_018904235.1 Lordiphosa stackelbergi | reverse complement strand
AAGATACTGCCTAAAATGGGGACTGGAAATCAACACGGTAAAGTCTAAAACAATGATAATTCGAGATGGCCGAGGGAGGTTGACGCGAGATGAGAAATGGACACTTGGCAATTTAGAACTAGAAACGGTAAAACTGTTCAAATATCTTGGAGTGACGGTATCTTCAAACATGTCATTTAAACAGCACATTAATTTAAAACTAAGTGAGTCCAAAAGAGCACTGAACAGCAATTGGAAAGCCTTAATGAAGAAGAAAAATGTAAGCGCGAGTACAAAGTCCAAAAGTTTCAGGCAACGGCGAGAACTATTATAAGCTATGCTGCCGAAGTCTGGGGATGGGAGTCATACGACAATGCCAAAAAATTGTTAAGATTCTTTCTGAAACAAATATTTTATCTCCCAAACAATACGCCAACATATGCGATACATTTGGAGACAGGCCTACCTAAGATGTCCCTTCATCACACACTACATGCGCATTTTAAATATATGAACAAAATCATGTCTTTGTCAGCTGACAGGTATCCGAATATGGTAGCGTCTGCACTGATGGCATCGTCTTCAGGGCAGAACTGGCCTCTGAACACGAGGTGAATCTAGACCTAGCCAACCCTAACACCTGGAAAGAGAGTCACTGGCTTCAATCTACGATAGAACGCGTGAGGCAAATATTAGGCGAGCTTGCGAAAGCACTTCTCGACAGATGTACAAGCGTTTAAGTTACAAGCTTGGAGAAAATAATTACTTTAGGGTAGACTATGACACTGTAACCATTTCCTATATTTGCAGAGCCAGAACAGAGGTACTGGCGCTTAACTATTCACCGCACAGACGTGTTGAAAATGAGCTGTGCAGCCTTTGCAACATGAGAGTTCGCGAAGATTTGATTCACTTCATAGCAGTCTGTCCAATCTTGAACGAACTGAGGGTCCGCTCATGGGGCAAGGCATGTCTCACATTGGAAGAGCTAATAGCAGTCTTAAACGCGCAATCTTGGAGAGGGTTAGCAAAATACCTGTTAGAAGCTCACAAGTACAGGGCAAGAATTATGCAGGAAGCATTTTAAAAGAGAATTCTGTTACTTTTTTCTTTGTTTTTTTTATTAATTGGTGGAGCCCGGGACTCCATCCTGAGGAGTGAAAGATCTACTATCTCGCGACGAGCGGGGAAGGTAGGTGGTGTAGCTCTGAAGGAAAGGTGTTCCGGTAGCTCTAGCTTGCTAAAAAAATGTGAATTGTATAATTTAAATTTGAGGCTCACGGCAAAATGATAAAATCCTCAAATATAATTTAATGTCAAAAAAAAATACTACTCTACTATATGAATAATGGATACGGATAAGATAAAACTAACCATTCCAAAAGGATCTTAATGGATGGAGTAAATACCCAAGTAAACGATGATCCAGTTCTAAGCATGGAACTCCTCAGTGGAAAAGAGTTTAAAATCTTTATTAATACAGCAGACCTCAAAATAAACACCAAATTGAGCAGCATCCGTTCCGGACACTACCGGTGCTGGTTTTGGATTAACAGTCGATTGAACAAATTCAGCTACCTAGGCAGCGTAGTCGCTGGGAACGAAGGTAAGTCTTCAGTTCAGACCACATCTTCAGTTATGCACACGTTTACCAGTATTATACATACATGACATTTGAATTATAAATGTTCATGATTGATTACACAAGTAAACACGATTTTTCATCCTCTACAATTTGATGTCACTCCTTATGTAAAATCACGCGCTGAATCCGAATATGGAGCTTAAAAATTTCTCAGTAGAACAGACTTCGGGATAATCCCAAATTACCGTTTTCCCGCATTTTTTTAAAAAAGGACCTCTCACTTAATTTCAAATATTTCAATTATGAAATAACTTATGCGCAGTTTTGTTCATAATTTTATTGTCAAATTTGTGGTGTAGCTGCCCACTACAAAAATATCGAGAACTTTGTCTAATTTTTATCGAAAATTTGAAAAAACCAAAATATACACCGTTATTTTCACAAAGAAAAATTTTTTTTTAATGTCAAAATAACGTACTATGGAGATCTTCAAAAGCGCTATGCTAAGTATTACTCGAGAAAAAATTATATTTGTACTTGGTTTATTTGAGGAGTTAAACGAGCCGTACGATCCAGTTGAGTGGCGTATCGACGGTTTCTAGCTCAGTCTAAAAGCGGTATTGTTGCACCAGGGAAACATCAGGCCTTCGTTACCGCTAGCGCATGCCATAAAAATAAAATAATCCTATGAATCAATGGCTATATAACTTGTTTTTATTAACTATAAGGAACATACCTGGAAATTTAATGCATTAGTTTCAGGATTGCAACAAGGATAGACCAAACACATGTGTTTTTTGGGCACTACGTCCGAAAAGAATGGCCGGTCTGAACGAATTACATAGTTGGCCAAGAAAATGTAAGGTTCGGGCCACTTGTGAGTAAGGAGCAAATTACACTGCCTCCCCTTTATATAAAACTGGGTTTATTTAAAAAATAAAAACACGTAACTATAAATATTTTATTCCGAAAGTCATGTGAAACTTTAAGAAAAGGTCGAAAAAGTCCGTAATAATACAACCCGTGGAAAAGTAGTACTAGGGGACTTTAATACACCTGTGAATTTGACTTTTCAAGTAATTAAACGATCGCACCTGGCGAAACTATCATAGGTAGAATTTTTTTGACTTCGTTCGTTCAAAAAAAGTTGCTTTGTGTTAAGGTTTTTTCAACTTTTTGATAAAAATGAATGAAGGAATGGAAGAAAATGTGAAAACCTGGTCAACCATCTGAGAAAGGCGTCAATTCTGGAAACACTCTTTTGTACCGAAGTCAGCAAAAGCAGAAGAAGTGTGTGAACTGTACCAACGAAACGATCAGGTATCTAGGGACGAGATGGGCAGACTACATATGGTCTTTAGACTGATTGGACATCTTAATCATTTCTACGGCTGGCTGGCCTGCGCGCGTGTTTGTGTACATCGACAGCAGCCAGAGTTGTCACCATCTCTATAATTTTAATTTACAAAGTTCTTATTTAATTGAAAACATATCTCACTTCATAATTGTCAGATAGAGTCAAGCAAGATATGAATCGAAAGGTAATTGAGCTGCCAATAGAACATTGTTTTTAAATCGGTTAAGTAGTTTGAATTCAACAACCAAGTTTATTTTTATTTTATAAAAATAATTTTTTGACCTTTTCACCCACTTTGCGGATTAATTTTCCAAATTTTCTTTCTTAGTGCGCGCCTGCATATCTAATCTCTAGGATGGGTTGATAATATGTTAGTCAGTCGGGTCTACAGATTTATAAGTATAGACGAATATCGAGAAAGGCCGATGCCTCGACTGAATGCTTTTATAAAGCAGGGGCCACACGCTCATTTACATTATTTTGTTGTTACAAAAAGAGTAGAATAAGCTTGTACCCTGTACGTGTGATGACGTCGCAGGGTGTATTAAGACCTTTTGTATGGCACCATAGAAACGAATTCTTCGACTGACTGAAAGTCATAGTCGAGTAATATTTAAAACCTTAAGTTATTTAACATTTGTACATATGCATTTTGGTTTTAAATAAATTTACTATTATTAATGGGATTAATTGAAGGTTCCGTCGTTAGTAAGAGCTTTTCGGTATTGAAAATATAAAAAGTTTGAAATTTGGTAAAAGGGTGGAATTTTTTAAAATTTTGGGGATTGTTAATAAAAAAACCCAGCAGGCTTACCCCTATAGCTCATACATTTCTAATATTCCAACTTCAGTTGACAAAATCAGTATCCAATTTTCAGTTAGAGAAGCTGCCTGCAAAAAAACCTAAGTTCCTCCCAAGATCCATTAGCAATCAAATCAACATTACCATGGAGTTGGATACCACCAAGAAGCAATCAAAGCGTGATCATAAGAAAGTCCACAATGTGAAGACGGCCATATCCCTTCGACGTGGTCATTTTGAGAGTTTGTCGAGTGAACTCCAGTATGTGCAGCCGATGGTCGTGAAACCATCTTATCCCATGGCCCCTTTATCGTCTTTGATGCGTCCCGAGCTGAAAGTTTGGCCATACAATTCAAAATTCAAGCGACCTCCCACATATGAGCGTCTTCTGCCCATGTTGCAGGACAACACTCTACCCTCAATGATTGTGGTGGTGGGTGATACGCAGTTCTTTTGCCATGGAATTGTTTTGAACATTCTCTCGAGCTTCTTTAGAGCTCAGAAGCGCACGAAGGTGATTCATTTACCCGCTGCAGCAATATTGCCAAAGCAATTTGTGGCCCTCTATCGTTGGGTTTTGGAACCCTGCTCGTCCATTAACTACGATTATCTGGTGGGTGTATTTGAGGCGGGGAAATTTCTTGGCTGTGAAAAGCTGGTGAGTCAATGCTGGACACTGGTCAACAATGAGGCGAAAGATGCTGAGCGAGCGTTAATGATGTTTTTGCATACGCGATCGAAGTGTCCAAGTTTCGAGAAGCGTCTGATCAGTCGGGTGGGTCGAGTTTTTTTACCATTTGTGGCCAGTTTGGAGTTTTTGCATTTGGGAATAGAAACGGTGACCATGTTGTTTGAGATTGGCAGGGTGTCGGTTAATTCGGAAATGGAGGTAGGTGCGACTAATGGGTTTCTGTCAAATTCTAACTTTTCTTTCTTAGGTGTTCTTGGCAGGAGTCCTTTGGTTGAACTATAAATGGCCGGAACGGAAACCCTTTATAGTGGAAGTAATGAAAAGCGTACGCTTTGATCTGTTGCCCTTTCTGTTCTTGGTTACGCTGTGTCGACGCTGTGATGGACCACCTGCTATGCGTTATTTGGTGAGATCTCCAAATATACAGAAACTTATCAACTCGGGTCTAAATCGCATGTGAGTTAAGCCCTACATAGAAGCCTAGCTAGCCCCCCCCTTTGATAATCCGCTTTTCTTAACTCTTCCAGACGAAATGTGCCCAACAAACTACAGGGACGTTATGGCGATACTTCACGTAACTGGATCGTTGATCCCAAATGTTTGTATCACCATTCAAAGGATTGTGGCAAGGCTCTGTTTCTCACCTACAAAATGTTTATACGCTATTTAAAATATCTACAAAAAGTTGGACCACCCTACTCTTCACGTATGATGGACTATGATGATCCGGATTTAAAGTGCTGTCCAACAAGAAAGTTAAATTTTTGTTAAACCAACTTACAAATGAACTGCAATATAAATCGTTATCCTCCTCAATGGCACCACCATTTCCAGCCCCATGGCCGCCGCTATTGTCGCAAAACGCCACCGTCTGTAGGGCGGTAATCCAATCCTTGAGCTCCTCATCATTCTGCGTGTTGAGGGTGAGGGTACCATTGCGTTTGACAATGTGTATTAGATTAGCTGGCGGTGGTTCTTGTGTAATCTTTACACAATTCTCGAGTGTAAAGATTTTTGGATTCTTATCGTCCTTATTCTCGCAAATCTCCAGGCGGGCAATACCATGGCGACTGGCCTTAAAGAGTAGGCAATATCGACTGCATGATTTCTGTGGACAAAAAAAGAGGAGAAAAAGCAAAGATTAGAGGGAACAGAACATTCATTGAAAAAAACCAATTAAAATGTTGAAGCCAAGGGGCCAAACAACAGTATCATCCACCAAATGGTAGGGGCAAAAGGGACGTATGAGATAAACCAACAACCAAAAAAAAGATGAGTCATTAAACCAAATATAATTTTTTCTTTTTATAATAAAAAAACAAAGATAGTAAATGATAAAAGATAAAGATATAAAAAACAAAAACTAAAAACACTTAAACAAAAATCAAATTAGTCCCGGCGCGTTCGCAATTTAAAAAAACATATTATGACCCACAATATTTTTTTTAAACATCAAAACTTTTACCCATAATTAATTAACAATTTTTTTTAACCATAACAACAAACGATAATTGATTTATAAGGAAAACAAAAAATTTTAACGGGGAACACCAATCAAAACCAAGTATTTGGGTCTCCTCGTGTAGATGGTCTATATGTGAGTTTTGGGCTCGCTGGAGATTGCCCCATTCCGTGTCACTAAGCGCAGCTGTCCTGACGAGTGCAGCGTAGTTGCAAAGAACTCTGCCGATTGTTTTATATGTTACCAGTAGCGTCTCTTTTTCCTTAACCCAGGAACTCCCAGCAACAGCCTTTAGCGCCCTGTTTCTCTCTCTTACTTTGCGTGCAGACAGACGAAAACAGGTTGTCGAAAGTCATTCCCAGAATTTTCGGGTATTTGTTAGTGGGAATCTGTCCCCCATCCACAGTGACTTCGAGTTGCGTATTTACTATCTTGGTCCAGGATTTTCCTGGTGAGAGTGTCAGGTTTCGACTAGCCAGGAATGCAGAGACTGTAGGGAGGTAGTAGTTAAGACTCTCAACTCCCTTTTGTAGTACCTATCCGGATTCGAGGATGGTGCAGTCATCTGCATAGATGACTAGCTTGAGTTCCAGGGGCGGTGGTGGCATGCCAGCAACGTAGAAGTTGAAGAGGAGTGGGAAGGCTTGTCGAATACAGATTCATATTTAGTTCGTTAGCCGGCGCTTCTTAGTCCCGGGAATTCCACAAAGGCTTGTCGACCTGTCATAATTCGTTAGCCGGCGCTTTAGGGTGTTGGTAGCGCTGTGCATTCGATATCTTTGAGGAGGATGGAATGGCTCACGGTATCGAAGGCTTTTGACAGTGCGCTTGTGCGGGCTCTGTTTAAACTTATATTCACTATATACATTTATGGTTTAAATATATAAAATAAAAATTTAAATATAAAATATAAAAAAAAAAAATTATAAATTTATACCCAATTCAAAATATAATATTAAATATTTTTTTTTATATAAAAAAAAAATATTTTATAAAAAGTGGGGGTGTTGTCTATTTTTAAATTACAAATTTAATATTCTACGATTGTCGTGGCATTTCGAGAGGTGTACTCGTCTTCGCTTTCCTGTCTGGTAATTAACGTTATCACACATTTGAGTGGCGAGATTTGATTTTTTAGGGAATAAGTAGATGGCGTGCAAAACACCAATTAAGTGTGCATTTAATGGTCGGCGGCGCAACAAAGGGGATGTGTTGTGAAAAAATGAAAAGTTGAGAGTAAATTAAGTAGTTGTTGCAGAAACACAAAAAATTTTTTTTAAATTTTCCTAAGAATGCCATAAAGGCACCAACTTTATTACGGAACGCGGACGAATCCAAGGATTGAACGAAGGTGGGGCTACCATCACTGAAATAGCTTCCAGAGTGTCTCCGACACAGAAATACGATAGCTAATTTCTAAAAAAATCCAAGTCCTCTATGGTCAGATTAAACGCAGTGGCAGACCGAGCCACATCGACGATAGGTGCAAGCGTGAGATTGGGCGCCTGGCTGTAAACAATCAAATGTCTTGTACAGGCATTAAACGTCATTTAGAGCTCAATGTCGGTAGAAGACGGATCCATCAAATTTTAACTAAATTGTAACCTAAAACATAGTTCCCGGTGGCTGTACCGATGCTATTGCCACGCTCTTAAGGTCGTTTGGCGTTTGCTGGCAGGCTCAAATTTTGGACCGAAGAATTTGAAACGTTATTTTTTCGGATGAAAAAATGTTAATCTTGATGGTCCCGATGGCTGTCACAAGTATTGGTGTGACTTAAGAAAACCAAGAGAAACTCGCCATAGAGGAATCACGGCGGTGGATCACTGATAATTTGGGCCTGTTTCGGATTTGCAGGAAAGTCTCTGGCTATGTTTTATTCCAATAAGAACAAACTCAGAAATCTATATTCAATTGCTGGAGAGTGAATTAATAGATTTTGCAGACGATCTTTACGAAAATAGATGGATTTTTCAACAGGACAACGCTCCAATCCACACATCAAAAGCCACAAGGCTTATTTTTCTTCAAGAAAATACCTGTACTGGTAGTGGCTGGCTATCAGTCCTGACTTGAACCCAATTGAGGACCTCTGGGGTATCCTCTCAGCCAGGATTTATGAAGGTGGGAGGCAAGTTCGACTCACTTAAGCATTTAAAGTATGCTTTGCTTGTAGAATGGGAGTTAATAAGCAATGAAACTCTCCAAAATCTGGCAGATTCCATGCCAAACCGCCTTGCAAAAAGTCTTAGAGGCAAAAGGAAAGCACATTAACTATTAAAGTTGATCAAAAGTTTGAACCAATACAAAATTTTGAGAACTACATAAAATGCAATATACTTATTTCCTAAGAATGATACAATTTGTTAAATAATAATTTTTGTTAAATATAAAAATACTTATTCATATTTAATAATATTATTTATACCTTAACTACTGACGTACCTATACATTATATAGTTATTGGGCCTCCAGTGGAATATGAGGTAAAATTTAATTTACTTGAATTTTTGGTTTAAAACAAGGTTTCCCCAAATTGTAATGGCCCTTTAATTATTGGCATTGGGTTTCTTAAAGCTGGCAAAGGAACTTTCGGTCGAAAAATTGGTTTTTTATGAGAAAAAACTTTTTTTTTTTGTAATTTGTTGTGCTGTCTCACTTAGCAATTATTAATATTATGCGCTTTTACAAAGATTTGGAAGTTTTGGTCAAGATCGGATGACTATATCTTATAGCTGTCATAGGAACTATTGGTCGAAAAGTGGGTTTTATTTAGAAAAATAGTTTGTTTTAATGCTGGCGTTCTTAAACTCTGATGTATTAAAACATTTGCAAGGGTATAACAACTTCGGCAAAGACGAAGTTAGCTTGGCCTTCTCGTTTTTGTAAAACATTTGGTAGGATCTGTTTCAAAGATTGACTATACCCCATCTTCTTACTCTTCTTATAACTTCGCTTCGGCTTAGTTATGTTTACATAATTTAAATGTTCTCTTATCATTATTTTTTTTTTCAAAGAGTGCCCCGTTTTGGGCTAAGTCCGCTCCTGTTTGCTTGAAGAACTCTCCCTGCCATTGAGCCGCTTTTAGGGTTGTGTTAATCAAAAAATTCTGCGAAATGGGAGTTCCAATTAGACTAAGCTTACATAACATTTGCAGCATATTTGCATAATTATTTATGCTTAAGTACATGTGTATGTGTATTTTTTTTATGGCCCAATGCCAATGATCATCCACACAATGGCAGGCTGAAGAATTTCCTGTCCCACACACACACACACACACACAGGCACACAGGCACACAAAGACATCAACCTGAAACCTGGATGAATTTGAATCGCACAGCTGTGCTGGTTGGTATCTTATGTATATTGCGAGTGTGTGTGTGCGTCTCGGTCGCGCACACGCACAACGAACTTATACTCGCCTCGTCCTCACTCCTGCCCCTTGCTTTTCATTCAACATTTAATATTTATAATTTTGAGCATATTTGCATTCTTAGACTTAGACAGGGCGCCGCGCACTGCTCTGCCTTACCTTTTTTGAGATGCGATTTAGCGAAAATCCAGTTTGTGTTGGAACATTAAGATATCCAGCCAAAACAGGTATTTCAACATCCATTCTGTTCGTTTGGTCGTCGTCGTCGTCGTTGTTGTCGTCCAAAATATCCACCACAAGGCTCCTTCTCGTTGTGTGGCGTCTGCGTGTGCTATTTGATTTCGTTTGTCTTTTGTAATTTGAGCGTTTGGTATGTGCAATTTGCAATCTTCATATTTACAATTCACATTTCCCCTGCGAACAACTCTCTTGCCTTTGCCTTTGCCAATAGAAACAATGTGAAATGGTCGAGAATGGTAGCACTAATACCGAAAATAGTCGAAAATGGCCACACCAATGCGTTAGTAACAAACCAGCATGTAGATAACACGTAGAGTACATGTCGATATATATATATCGATATCACCATGTCCCATCCTTAATTAAAAACAAAAACAAAGGCGAGCCTTAGCAAAAAGGGACTTAAGTGCAACTTCCCCCTCTCGAAAACCCCATTAATTAAGCATGGCCCACGACCGTGAAGTTTTGCGCATGATCTGGGAGGGTCAAATAGGCATCTGCTTTCAGGCGGATCGCGATGAAATTGTGGGCATCAAACCGGAGCCCTTCTACCTGATGATATCGCGTCTCAGCTACTTGCCCCTGGTCACTGACAAGGTATAAGGATAAGACGAAACCATAGTTAGGATATAACACACATTGATTTAACTAATTAAAGGTGCGCAAGTATTTTACACGCTACATAGCAGCCGAACATCAGGATGGAGCCGTTTGGTTTGACTACAATGGGACACCATTACGTCTCCACTATCCAATTGGTGAGCACAAAGGCAGATTAAAGTGAAATGGCGGGGTTAAATGAATGAAAATGAATTATTTTGCAGGTGTGCTCTATGATTTGCTACATCCGGAAGATGACAGCACACCCTGGTGCCTAACCATACACTTTTCCAAATTCCCCGAGGATACGCTAGTCAAATTGAACTCCAAGTATGCACTATGGGGAATTAGGGGGAATTAGCTTAGTGGGGACAAGTTGTTTCCAATGCCCTGCAACCCCTTAAAGACATGTCCACTTTCACATAGCTGGGCGAATGTTAGTTACGACTGCTTAGCTACGAATCGACCTAAATTTTCTCTTGAAACCTTTGATAAACTGAAGCAGTAAACCTTCTGTAGAAGGCTTCCTAGTTCAGAGTTTTCGATGGTTTGGAAACAACCAAACTTATTCTATCAGCAGTTGTGTCAGGCCATCTTTCTTGCTGCAGTTAAACCATGTTTATCTCAGCTGCTGTTCTCCTACGCGTTTCAGCAGCTTTGCTGCCTCCATCATTTGCAATTAAAGGCCAGTTACCTATAGGGTTATCGACATATCTGTTCTGGTATTGCACTTTGCTTATTGTTGTCTATTATATCAGATTGTTGTTCTAAACGTTCTCCGTTTTTTTAACCCTTTCGACCCCAACTTTATGTCTGTAGAAAAACAAATTTATTTTTGCTTTTAATCTTTTTGTATTTATTTAAGAAGTTTAAGCCAAAATTTTGAGTTGCCACGCCCATCGGTTTGGGGGGCCCCCCTGTTTGTTTTGAGCACCGTGGGGGAAAAGGGGGGAACAAACAAAATTATTTTTTTCTTAACAAACTACAAATAATTTTTATTATTTTTAAAAAAATTGGTGTAAAAAAAAAAAAAAATTTTTTACCCTTGGAGAGGTTTTATAAAAATTTTCGGTGTTTGTATAACACACAAAGAAGCATCTAAAACCAAATAAAGTATATATATTCTTGATCAGCATGACGAGCTGAGTTGATATAGCCATGTCCGTCTGTCCGTCCGTCTGTCCGTCTGTTTCTATTATATCTATTATTTTTATTTTTAATCTTTCTAAACGAAATTATCGTGAAGTTTTTTAGTATAAATACGCTGCACATTTTCAAAACCGGCCGGATCCCCTTTTCAAACTAAATTAATGCTTTGATGATTGGAGCATAGAGTATGCCATAGGAACGATCGGTTGAAAAAGTAGTTTTAGTAAGAAAAACTTTTTTGTTTTCAATGCTATCGCTCCCAACACCCGTATTTATAAGTTTTCTATGATTACACATGATTCCTCTAAGATTTATCAAAATCGGACAACTATAGAGTATAGCTGCCATACAAAATATAGGTTTGGAAAAGTAGTTTTAGTGAGAAAAACTTTTTTGTTTTCAACGCTATCGATCCCAACCACCGTAGTTATAAGTTTTCTATGATTTCACATAATTTCACCGGAATTTATTAAAATCGGACATCTATATAGTATAGCTGCCATACATTTTGTCAAGTTTGATTTAAATCGGATGACTATAGCATATAGCTGCCATAGGAACGATCGGTCCAAAATGTAGTTCTAGTGAGAAAAACTTTTTTATATCAAACTGGCAGCATATATCATGCTCCAAGGGTATATAAACTTCGGTACAGCCGAAGTTAGCTTCCCTCTATTTTTATTGTTATTACAGCAAAGATGGACTTTGCATTTAAGGCATTTCGACATTGGCGTTCCTGTCTTGCATAATCTGCAACGTCCTTTTTCACCAAATATTACCCAATGTTCCACTTTATCATATCGTTGTGAGACTGAAGGATTCGGCTGGAACCTGTACTTTTTAGACTGATGCGAAGGCCCACTGCTTGATGGGGAGCCCAGGGATACTATCGATCTATCTCTTTCAACATTCAATGGACGACCTCTCTTTTTTCGAACGAAGTATTGGTAGTACATTGTAAAAGCTCATGAGCAACTTCTATTTGAAATTTTATAAGACGAATATGCCATTGCCTTGGTTCTATTAGATTTAAATGCTTTCTATACAGTAGCCACGCATTTGTAACGGATGTTCCCAGGCACCAATAAAAGATTCTGATGTACCACTTTCTTGAACGGTGGTTGACCTTGTAGAGCTCCATGAGCATGTCGGCCAAATCTACCCCTCCCATACCCTTATTGTATGAAGCAACAATCGCAGGTCTTGCAACATCAATATAAGCTTTTTCTTTTGGATTCCAACGTTTGCATATCCCAACAGGTTCATGGTTTTCACACGAAGATATAAGCTGAACTAGCTTATTGTCAAACCATTTCACACATACAAGATTATTGTTGATTTCACATTTCATATCAAAAGATCCCTTCCACGTTTTTTTAGCTCGGCATCTGAAAGTAGTTGGCAATTGTTTATGCGGTTTTTACGTACAGTTCCTGTTGCAAATATGCCCATTTCCTTCAATGAAATCAGAAGGCTTACTGACGTAAACCAATTATCAAAATAAAGCTTAAAATGTTTGTCCTTGGGAAGACCTTTTGCCAAATATAAGACTACATCCGAAGATATTCCCAAGCCATAAGCAGGACAGGTGCCTTCACCGACATACAGCGTAAAGTCGTAAACTAATCCTGAGGTTCCAGCACGCGTAAACATTTTCAGACCCCACTTGTGAGGCTTGGCTGGGTTGTATTGCTTATATGACGATCGGCCTGTAACAAAATTTTAAACTAAAATAACTAATTCATTATGACATTTATGAATTTATACCTTTGAACGCAATGATTTGTTCATCAATACTTTGATGTTCTTCCTGGGGTAGTTTACCAAAATTTTCTTTGAGATTGTTTAGTAAAGGGCGTATCTTGTACAGCTTGTCATAGTTCAAATCTCCTTTTTTGGATTGTTTGGAATTATCGTTGAAGTGTAAACACTGCTTTAATTTTCAAACCTTCCGCGCGGCATTGAATCTGTTATAGCGCTAAGCTTTAAATCTTTTGCCCATGCCATTTTGAGTTGTGGCAATTTCAAAACACCCAAGTACAACAAAATACCAATATATCGTTTGATATCCTGTTCAGTACATTTAAGCTCTATGCCGTATGTTTGCAGCCCATACAGATCAGTTTGCTTTGTGATCAAATCAATAACTTGTCTATCGAAAAAGGTGCAGAAATACTCCACTGGCGTCATCAAGTGGTCCACTTTTAAAGCATTTTCTTCCCATCTACTCTCTGGAGGTTCAAATGGCCTTGTTCTCCACTTTAGAGTCTTGGGGTCAACTTTTTCAAAGCAATTATCCGCCACAACACAAGATTCCTGCTCACATTCTTCTGCAATCATATTTTGAAGAAGCTCAATCTCTATAGTTTCTTCTCTTTCCACGATCCCCCAAATTCTTCTCCAGCACTGCAGAAATGTCTTCCATCTCATCAGCACTTTCTTCAGAGAAGCAAAGTTAACAATCCTCTCAATATCTTCATCTGACAATCCTTTCTCTTTTGGTCTCATATCTAAGAACAAATAATTTACTACACAAGGTTGCCCACAAGCAACATTACAACTTAAACGGGTTTATTATTTGAAACTAATCAAATTTAATTTCAGCTCCGTTAAGTTGAATCCTTTGATTAAAAACATTTCATTTATACCTTTCATATTTTTTAAATTATTATAAAATTAAATCACTCACTATTAAAACTCTTCCGAATTTTACAACAATATTTTGTCTGATGCACTTGCAGTCTTTTTGAACATTACTTCGATAAATGATCTTCAAATGTGGATTTTTTGCTCGAACTTTGGGTAGACACATAAAAGCACCGTTATCACTAAGAATGAGCAGACAAAAACAAAAGCAGCACTTACCGTTAGTTGCTAACAAGATGGGTCAAGTTTCAAATCTGATTGAGAATCACCATATGCTTCTAAAACCAAAACTTACCAATGGGTGATGTACTAAAATAGAAGCTTTAAGGGGTTTTTAGGTAAAGGTTTTGGATCGAACCCTGGTTTGGCTCACTCTTTAAATAGAACACAATTTACTTTGTTGAATATATAAAATAATATTCCAAAGTTCTTTATAACTTAGACTTGATATCACTTCACTGGCTATACACAGTCATAGTACGTCCCACATAAAGTTCGATAGAGCTTAAAAAGTTAAAATAAAGCTAAATCACTAAACAGCTTAAATCACCATATTTCATGTTTTTTCTTTGGACTGAGATTAAGCGAGTCTGAAGCCTGGAACACGGTTAACACAAGACAATCAAACAGCGGTTCCAATAAGGCACTACCCTTCTGCTTCTCCTGGAGAAGAGCTTTATATGGATACCCTTGGCCTCTTGCCGGCTTGCTGTAGCTAGGGTCACTAACCAAACTAAACTCTTTTCTTTTGCGTCAAAGTAGAGAACAGATAGATCTCAATTCTGGTCAGGGCTCTAAAACGACACTGCCTCATCTGTAGACATGTAGCACGCTTGGGCGTTGCTTACAATGACTTCTGTAGAAGCTGCAAGTGTGAGGAAGAGGAGAAGACATTACTACCACTGCCAAGCTCTGTGTAGAATTAGACTTAACGCACAAAAGAAAGCATCTCCGACCGCATCAAGTATATATATTCTTGATCAGCATGATGTGCTGAGTTGATATAGCCATGTCCGTCTGTGTTTTCTATGCTATCTCCTCCTTTCAAACTTTGCACGAAGTCTTTTGGTACAAATACGCTGCACATTTGTTGGAACCGGCCGTCTTTTTTGTCAAATGCGTACATCAAAATCGAAATCTACGGTCAATTCTAAGAAAATTTCACCAAGAAACCATGGGTCTAAAATGAATTATGAAATGAATTCAAATATTTATATTACATATTTCCAAAAAAACAAGTTAGAAAGTCGGTGAAGCCCGACTATACATACTCTGTATCCCCCAAAACTTGCATATATCTGATAAATTATATAGCAGCACACAAAGTGATAAAGAAGTCATAAAGTGAGTCCAGTGCTGCCCATCAACGTTGAACCGGTGCTACCCATCAAAATTTTTTGTTTTCCGTATAACTCCGCTATCGTTAATACGATCTTCATAATTTCTTTGGCGAATCGATAAATAATCATGCAACTGGGTATATCCCACGTGCCTGGCGCAGAGCAAGGGTAGTCTTCATCCCCAAGGCAGGGAAGAAGGATATAACTAACCCCAAGTCATTTAGACCCATTAGCTTGACATCGTTTTTACTGAAAACGATCGAAAAGCTAGTGGACAACAGCATAAAAGCACGCTGCTGAAGGAGGCACCCTCCAACCAACACAGCATGCGTACAGAACAGGCCGTTCAACCGACACGGCATTATATCAACTCGGGAAGATGCTCGAAAAAAACAATAGAAGACAAGGAAGTGGCTCTATGCGCCTTCCTAGACATTGAGGGAGCATTCGACAACACATCCCATAGTGCTGTCAAGAATGCTCTAATCAGAAGAGGAGTAAACCCCACAGTAGGCCGATGGGTAGATTCACTTCTACGATGCAAAGAAGCCTCTGCAGTGGCAGACGAAGAAACCATCACAGTAACCACAACTAGAGGGTGCCCCTCAGGGGGAGTTCTTCCTCCACTGTTGTGGAGCCTTCTAGTGGATGAGCTCCTAGAGAAACTCGCCTCCTTGGGCATAACATGCCAAGGATACGCTGATGACATTGTCATCCTTGACTGGTGCAAGGAGGTTGGGCTCAACCTAAACCTTGCGAAAACCATCATAGTACCGTTCACCAGAAAATACAAGCTAAGCAGAATGAGGCCAATACGCCTAAACACGCCGGTGGGAGATATGAGGTTTTTTCTGAATTGCGGGGGCGTGGCAACCTGTGACATAAAAACTTATCTGCCTGTATCTACAAGAAGTATTTAACCCATACAAGTCAAACCTCTATCTCTTACCATGTCAGAGATCTGTAAATAAATGTTTAAATATCTTTAAGCCGATTGACCGACACCTCTTATTTACCCGTCTTTAATTGAACAAACAACAAATCATAAAATTTTGTATATTTCCGGATTTTTTGGACCGATCTTGATCTTGACCCGTCAATTTTCCCGTCCACATTATAGTCCAATACAGCTTACACTTCCTATATATACTCGTTTACTATTGCCGTCTATTAAGTCTGCAAAATTATCTTTGTTCTTATGAAAAATTTGCAAATTTCGCGATTCCTTGAGCAGTTGCATCTACACCTCCTATTTACCCGTCTACATTGCTATCCATCAAATCTTCATAATAATCATAGGACACACGAAAAATTGGCAAATTTTTGAACTGTTCAATCTACGTCTCTTATTTATTAACGCCTGCGCTTTCATACGAAATTTGACAAATCGCAGTTTTTAGTCTATACGCGTCTTCAATTGCTATCTATCTAATCTTCATGATTATCTTAGGTAATTTGATTCTTTCGGCCACTTGTTCTACTCCTCCTTTTTACTTGCCGGTTTACGCGTCTTTATGATACTTATGAAACTCAAATGTGAATTTTTGATATTTCGCGATTTTTTTGACCATTTGTTCCTTTACAGTATTTACTCGTTTACTATTGCCGTCTACTAAATGTTCATAATAATCTTAGCTCTTATGAAAAATGTAAAAAATTTATTTTTGCATAATCATGGGTGCCACAGAAACCTCTTCCCAACCAAATTCCAACTGAATTCCAATTCTTAGGTGCCACAGAAATTTCTTTGGTTGGTTTCAAACCTCTAATGTTTTGTTATTAGATTTTGCAAAGTTCTTTCTCACTAGCTTCTTTTGTCGTAGTGGTGCCCTCTATATGACAAGCTAGCGGATTAAGGTATAGAAACTAACACCTCATGTTTGGCGCCAACAAATTTTTAAATTTTGCACTATATTGGTGGAGAATGCGACTTAAAATTGAATTATTATTTAAAAATGCATCATAAAACATATAACACAATCAAAAAATTTCAGTTAATCATTAAATTAACCCACATCTAAAATAGGGGAAATTTTTGCGAGGGATTAAGCCCTGTTTTTAGACATCAATTGGAACATCTGGTGCTCCAACTAGATTTTTTAATTAGAAAATAAAATCTCTAGAAGTTCTGTGGCACTAACGAAATTTTTCGATTTACAAACCACACCGTCGGCAAAATCTATAGAGGACCCCCGAATATGCAGTTTTCAATGAAAAGTGGGGTTATTTAATTAGTACAAATCCAAATTTTCACCGCAATCTGCCTTTATTTATCCAGCCTGTCTATATATCATGCTCCAAGGTTACATAAACTTCGGTCGAGCCGAAGTTAAACTCCCTCTATTTTTTTTAAATATTTTTTTTTAGGGCTTTTTAACATTGTTTATAGTTTTACAATGCACTTTGGTCCTGAAATCGATTTTTTAAAATATGTTCCAGCTCACTTCAAGAATAATCGCATTTAGGTCTTCTTAGTTGGATGATAAAAATGGGAGACTCTTTAAAAAGAATCGCATTTATGTCTTCCAGGCGATTGTTGAGCGATATTTTGCCAATATACTGTTTGGATGAATTTATGCCTTGTTCGTTGAAAATGCGATACCTTATGTATTTTGTTTGTGTAAATCGTCAAACTCCCCCTTAAACTATCGCCAAACTCTCTTTTTGACGAGACAGTTTAGGAAACACGACAAAATGTTTGCAGGGAATGTACAGTGTGGAGTTTGTCATCATTTCGGGACGATTTCTATTCATACAGATAGTTACTAAGGCCCCCCGCACACAGACAGCGGAGCGGAGAGTAGCATATCAGCTTTGAAAAATTCGTAAGCTTCCCTAGCTCTGATCAGCTCCGCGTTCTGTGTGCGAGGGGCCTAATTGTCAGATAAGCTTACATTTTGCTCTGTTATTTGTTAGTTTAGGTGACAGATAGCTCTATGTAGAAGATGTAGAATCGGCCCTTAGTTTGAAAAAATATTTTTAAATGGAAATAAAGTTTGCATACTTTGAAGGGCGTTTATCATATCAATATAATAATTCAAGGATTCCAGCAAGTATACTTTCATGTACCCAGGTTAAGATTTGGTGAGGGTTAGAAATAGATATTTGTAGCCTAACAAGTTTGAAAAAAACATTCGATCATAAAAATCTTAAAAGATAGGACAAAGAACGCAAAAGTTATACACGAAACTGTTTTCCATAGAAGCATGGGGAAGTGGTAGGAAAAGCACGGCATTGTAATATTTGGTAGTCAAGACATTCAAGTCAAGGAATTCCGGGCCATATTTGAAAAAGTTTTAGTTTATTAAAGCTTTGCCAAGCTAAATCTAATATTTCCTTCATTTTCCCTATAATTGTTTTCCAGAGAACTCTTGGAATCACATTACATGTCCTGTCTGAAGGAAGCCGATGTGCTAAAGCATCGTGGTCTTGTCATTTCGGCCATGCAAAAGAAGGATCACAATCAGCTCTGGCTGGGTCTTATCAATGATAAATTTGATCAATTTTGGGCAGTCAATAGGCGCCTCATGGAGCCGTACAGTGATCAGGAATCGTTCAAAAACATCCCCGTGCGCTTCTACAATGATGATGTGAGTGTAAAATCAAACACACACACACACACACAAGCACACATACAGATCTTTAACGATTTCATGGTCTTATCTATTTAATAGGATTTCACGTATACGCAAAAACTGATTTCACCTTTAAGCGAAAGTGGACAAAAGAAGAATCTGGCCGACCTGATGGCCGAATTATCGACACCTGTGCGGAAAGCGGGTAAGTTTCTAAAGGATTTGCTCGACTATCAATTACCAACGACACTCTAAAAAAACAGAAAGATGGAGCAGGCATTTATCTAGCCAGCCAGCCAGCCAGGCAGGCATCTAACACAGTGTGTGTTTGTGTGTGTGTGTGCGACGGGCAGACCCAGCGTCGTCTTAGAAACAAGAAAAAGGTGCCAGTCAGTCTGGCCAGGCCAAGTGCACGGCGGCGCACAGTGGCACGTTTAACGAGAAATGGTGGAGAAAAAAAAATAAGGGATTGAAATCGAAAGAAAAATTGATTTTTAATACCGTTTTTTGTTTTTATCATCTTAAACGTCAAACATAAAACCGGTTTTCCAGAAACGTAATTTTTTGTGTCAAAAAGAACAAAAATAACTAAAACATTGCCTTCCATCTAGGGTTTGCTCAGCGAAATGAAGCCAAAATGAACAAAAGCCTTAAGGTTGCGTGCATACATGCAGCTAAAAGATAAACTGACGGCAGAACTTTAGGCTGAGCTGGACAAATAACCACGCTTCAGCAATGGATTGGTCTTTAAACTTCAGTTTGTAAGCTTAGCTTTGCAGAAACAATTAAGCATTTCATTCAGCCGTCAGTTCATCTTTTAGAGGCATGTGTGCGTGCGCCCTTAAATAACCTCTTACCGAAACTAGATTTGAAATAGGTGTCGATTCGATTTGCTGGTTCTAGATAGATACGATTAGGCATCTGTTTTGGTTTAAGCAGAGTAGCTGAAGCATTCGATAATCTCAGTGACTTGATCGCTTTCGAAATACTGTCAAAAATGTAATGTTTTGTGATTTTTCAATGATTATACAATAAATTATCGCTTAGGCGAAAAGTAATTTTCGTTTTGCGCTACCTTGTAAATGTTAAATCATGTACAGAACCCGTTTGGTATACATAATTGGTAAAAAGTGTTCGGATTTTGTAAAAACACCATTCTGACGGGTAATTCAAACTCTAAAGAATACATAAAGCCCTTTGTCATTGCACTAGGTCCATATTTGTTGAAATTAAAGGTCATATAGACGTATATTGGTCCTTAAAATTGGTTATATGCTATGTATAGTCTCGAAAAAGGTAACTAGTGCATTGATTTTTAGAAAAGTCGTGTTTTACACGCATATTTTAGTAACATAGGTCAATATGTTCCAAAGTTATGGCCAAATTTAGCTATGCTGGGTCATCCAAGTGATTTCTTGGCATGAACTTTCATTTTAAGGCAGTGACTAGTCTTCCTAAGGAATCCATAACGCCCATTTTCATTAGGCTAGATCAATATTTGTTAGAGTTATAGCCAAATGGTAAGGTAGGTAGGTTATTCTAAGTTTTTTTTCCGATTTCGGGTTGGTACAGGTATCTAACGACCTGTTTTTTGAAAAAAGTCGGGTTTTCGAGTCATTTTATAGGTTTTAAGGAATTCTCGACGACCATTTTCATTCAGTTGGGTCGACATTTGTCGGAATTTATGGTTGTATATTGGTCCTCAAAGTGGTTTGGGTCTATAGTGTGTCTATATTTGTATATTGGTCCTCAAAGTGTTTTTTTCTAATGGTACACCTCTTGAGAGAAGCTTGGCTTGGCCCCGTTGGAGGAGCTGTATAGCCAATTTTATATTACACCCTCTTAAGGCTCGGAAAATGTAACTATCGTACCGATTTTTGTCAAAGTTGGATTTTACAGGTATACTTCAGCTCCTTAAGAATCCATAACGCCCATTTTTAGTAAGCTAGGTAAATTTTTGACAAAGTTCTTGCCTGTTATAGGAATGTTGGTTCTATCAAATTGCTTTCTTTTGAAAAGTCGTTTATTCGAGTCATATTAGAAGTTCTAAGGAATCCTCAACGACCATATTCATTCAGTTGAGTCAATATTGTTCGGAGTTATAGTCCATATAGTTATATATTGGTCCTCAAAGTGGTTTTTTCTAATGGTACACCCTCTTAAGGCTTGGAAAATGTAACTATCGTACCGATTTTTGACAAAGTCAGTTTTTATAGGCATAATACAGGATCTTAAGAATCCGTAACGCCCATTTTAGTAAATTCTGGACGCCCATTTTCATTCAGTTGAGTCGATATTTGTCGGAGTTATAGGTCATATAGTTGTATATAAGGTTAGACCCTCTTAAGGCTTGGAAAATAAAGGTACCCTTTAGTACCGAATTTTAGGAAATTGATTTTCACAGGCATAATTAGGGTTGGTCGATATTTGTCAAAATATCATAGGTCGATAATAGTTGATTTTTGGCCCTAAAAAGTACCCTTTTGATTGAAAATTGGTTAGCACTTAATTTAGGCGGTTGTCGATCATTTTATCAAAATATCAATATCTATAATATCAAAAATCTAACTTTTCAATATCGATATTTGATATATCGGGTTAAAAAAACATCGATATATCGTTATTATCTAAATCTTAGGAAACTGATAAGTGTTTCAAGAACGTCCTTACCAAATGACCCTTTCTAGTGGTCGTTATATCTTATTTTTCTACTTGGATAACTTTAAGAATTAAATGATTTAATTTTCTGAAACTAGATTATAGTTTTAAGGGGTTCGATTTGTATAGGCGGAAAAAATCATCAAAGCGTATAGAAAAACGAAATCTATGGAAAATTTTAAGAAAATTTTACCCAAAATCCCATGGATCTAAAATGAATATCGATCTCTAATATTAAAGATATTTAAGGATTTTTTTTCTATTTTAAAATAGGACTGAAAAAAATTATTATTTATTCTACTTAGCAAATACGAATTCTACGAAGAAAATAAGGTATATGTGAAGAAAATCTGAACAAAAAACCCTGGGTCTAAAATGAATTCCTTGCCCGCGCAAATCGACCTCAAATAGTAAAGACATCTAAGGATTTTGTCTTTTCCAACAACCTTTTATTTATTCTACTTAGAAATCGCACTTCTACGAAGAAATAACGTATAAGAAAAGAAAATCTATGGCGAAATACCATACCTGGATCAAGTTGAATGGAGGAGTTCATTTTAGATCCATGGTTTCTGGACGAAATTTTTCCGAAGATTTCGTTTTACCTATATGTTTTGTGCAGAACAAAATCATTACTTTTGTTATGACAATTTGTTCCTGCAATTACCATAGTAATTTTTTTTGATATATCGTTTATAAATATATCGATAATCGCCTATATCGACACAAAAAATATTGTATCCAACAAAAATATCGATAAATCAATAAAATATTGACAACCCATACAGTTTCTACAGTTACAGTATACAGTTCATAATACAGTTCCTAATGAGAACATAACGCCCATTTTCAATAAGGTAGGTCAATATTTGACAGATTTCTAGCCAGATTTTGGTATTTTAAGTCTTTAAAGTGCTTTCTTGGGACAAACTTTCCTTTTTAAGGCACGGAATAGGTAGCTAACAACACGATTAGATTTTAAAAATAGTCCCATTTTCATTATATTTTTGAAAGATATATTTAGACTTAGGTATGTTGGGTCTTCAAAAAATGCTTTTGGGATGGTACTGGTACCCAATAATCTGATTGTTGTTGGGAAAGTTGTTTTAACGAGAAATATGACAGATTCTAAGGAATCCTCGACAAACATTTTCATTCAGCTAGAACGACATTTGTTGCTATTATATAAAGACTTAGGACACAAAGTGCTTTGTTTGGAATGGAGCACGCTCTTAAAAAGAAAAGAAAGTACCAATTTGCCCAAATTTTGATAAAAAACTAATAGGCCAATAAGGAATTTGGTATTTTTGATCAAATTGCTTACGTATGGACCATAGTTTTAGTTTTAAGTGTGCAAATCGTAACAGGCCATTTAGAGACATTTTTATGAAAATTTGGGCAAATTATTTGCCTGTGGGACCATAGCTTAAGTACTTTTGATACTATTTGCGTTTACTCTTACAAGTCATACATTCGACAGTTTCTGTTTTTTGTTATTAAAGTCCACATTTTAACCCATCTTTACCTTAATTTAGGTTTTTTCTTTGTTCCTGCTTTCCACAGTAGATGGGGCGGGAGGTGGTCTGCCATTTTGCTTGGGACTCGTTTCAAGCAAGCTTCGTCTTGAACATATTGCGCTTTGTACCTCAATGTTGTACAAAATTCTTATAGTTTTGAGAAGATATAAGAATTTTCGATCCACCATTTTGGTTTAAGAACGTTTTTAGTCTAATGAGAATGGAATTTCAAGAAGCATGAAGTCTCTGTTGAAATGTATAAAGGTGCATTTGTGATTCAAGCCATAAATCATCACAAACAACAAATAAAACCCCCATTGAAGTTGCAAAATGCGACCGAAACGCGTGGGAGAATAATTTTATTTTAAATGAAGAATGATGGCCAACACAACGCAGTATGCAACCATCAAAATTTCCAAAAAAATTAAGCCAACGAAAAACACAAAACCTAAGCTTCGTCTGTATAGCTATTACAAGGTCTTTCCTAGCCTATCATTAGCATATTTTGCTTTATCCTGTATGTAATCTACAATTCTAGGTTGAATTCTTGTTGATAGAATTTTAGAATAATTTTTTTTTTTTCACTTAAAGACCTTTCGAAATTTCGAACAGATTGCTAAATCTTTTACCCAATATTTTGAAATGTTATCTTTTATATTTCGAAATCTAAGTATTTGTTTCTTGTACAATATTTCAAAGCAATCAAAAATGTTCACCAAAAATGGTAAATAGCTCGATTTCCAGTCAGAAAAAGTGTGAAAAATAATTATATAAATATTAATTTTTGCTGTTACAAACTAGAAAATCTGTTCTACCGATTCTAGAGTATGTTTACTTGACTTTTCGAAAATTTTGGAGTATAAAATTGATTAAAATTTCTAAAAATTATCTTAAAATTTTTCAAAAACCAAATTGAATATTTTTAATGATTTTGGATTTTTTTTAGCTGGCTCGAGGTCAATGTTTTTTAAGTGCTTATTAAAAACAAACACAAGTTTTGATTGAGGAATGATTTTTTTTTTTTTTGATAAAAACGCTCCACTGTGCAACGACGACGACGACGGCGGCGGCGGCTAGCTGACTTATTTATTTTTCTATTGAATAACACAAACGAACCGATCCCAAGAGCGAGACGAAGATCCGCCCTGCGGCACACACTGGCTGGCAATCATTCTTCAATTCATCAATGTCTCGAGAAGAACAAAAACACACGGAAAAAAAAGCGACGAGAATTTTTATGCATTTGAAACACAAAGGCCCCCGGGCAGGTTTTTCTTGAATATCCCCTGGACTTGGACCTGGCCAAGTGTCTGTCTGTCGGTCTGTCTGTCAGTGTGTGTGCGTTTTTCTATGGGTCATTCAGCCTCGCTCTTCGCTCTAGACAAAACAAAAACGAATGAAAAGCATTTTGGAAAACGTACCAAAATTTGTCTACAATGAAAAGTGCGTGTGGATTTTCGAGCAGCAGCAGCAGCGGCAGCGGCAGCCGCTCCTGACCTGCGGCGCCGGCGACAACACCAGGCGAGCGAGCGAGATGCCAACATATTCAGATGGCAGTGGTGGCTTAGGTGCAATAATAGCATTGGGAATTCCAAAAGACAGACAAAAGGCGGAACTAAATACCTGCGGCTGGGATTTACGAGGATTTTTAGTAGAAACCTCTCGCTCTTGCTCTCGGCCCGCTCCTCTCTATTCATTGACTACAATCAATCGCCTGTTGCTGCTCTTCGTCCATATGTTTTCCCTGTGCAGGTTGGGAATTACCCAGATGTTTCTGCTGCACGTCCTGTGCACATCCCTCCTGCTTTGGTCAAGGTGTGAAATTTTTATTTGCATGCTTACGACCTTCCCGTATCGGAATTTCCCATTTGAAAGGTGAGAGATTTTCGAAAAATGAAAAAAAAAACAAAAATACAAAGCGAAACAGCATCGAGTTGCGATATCCCAACACGTATTTTCCCAAAGGTCACACAGATCGTCAGAATTTTGTGTCGGCGTCCTTGATGGCCACGCCTGGCTTAAGGTGGGCCAGTGCCCGGCTCAAATCATCAGCGATTGCGCCTGTGGGATTAGCAAACAAGTTAAGCAGATGCCATCGTTCAGTTTTGTGGTAATTGTATAACGTTGAGAGCGAACTAAATTGATTAAATCGGAAATGATAAGGAGTGTGGCTATATCAAATTGAAGCTAGTTTAAGGGGAGGACAGCTAAATCCTTTGGAAACTGGACCCTGGAGCTGACAAATTAATTTTTAATTTATCCAGTTTAATTATTGTTCGTGTGTAAGAAGAGTCCACAAGGATAAGGAATAAAGACCTTATATCTATCTTTACTGAAAAGCGCAATAAGATCCGAGCAAAAACACCAAAATTATACTCGAAACGATTTTGCTTATCAAAGCGAGGGAAGCGCTGTACACAGAGAAAAAAAAATGCAAAAGCTACACGAAAATGTAGGATTTCTACACGTTTCGACCGGGATTTTCAACCCATTACTTTTGTGTTGCTTTTCTGCACGCCGCATGTTGAAATAAGAAAGCTAAACGCGGAGTGCAGAAAAGCTACACGCGCCGTGTAGAATTTAGAAAGCCACACGTGCGCGCAAAAAACCTACACGTGGCGTATAGAACTCAGAAAGCCACACGCGCGTGCAGAAAACCTACACGCGCCGTGTAGAATTCAGAAAGCCATACTCGCGTTCAGAAAAGCTACACAAAAGTAGTGGGTTGAAAATCCCGGTCGAAACGTGTAGAAATCCTACATTTTCGTGTAGCTTTTTAATTTTTTTTTTACAAATTTATATTTTTTTTTACTTACTTTGGTAGATTTGAAGTCCCGGCCCCTTGGACTGCAACACGATTGGAATGATGTTTTAGACGTCTCCGCCACGTAACGCGTGTAAGGCAAGGCCTCTAAGACATTACTTGTATTGCATCAGCTAAAGGCACAATCCAATATTTGCTTGCTTTTAATTCTCAAGTTCTAATTCAACGCAATCGCTATTTATATACAGGCAACAGAAATTTGCGCACGACTCGTGTAGATTTTCAACTCGCAGCGTTTAGATTTTGTAAATCCAAACGTACATTTAGAAATCCTACACGTCACGTGTGACAACCAGCTTGCTAAACGAAAAATATAAGAATTCAGTACTGATGTGGAGCTAAATTTTTCGTGTAGAATTTCCACATGCGCGTGTAGGATTTCAATATCCAAACGTTTATGTAGAAAACTTAAACGTCCGTGTGGTATTCAGATTGCTGCATGAAAAATGTAGAATTATTTGGGGAAATGAGCTGATTTTCTAATGTCGTGTAGACTTTGCCTTTGCACACGCAGCATTTAACTTTTCTACATTTGCATTTAGATTTTTAATTTCTACACGTCGCGTGTAGCTTTTCTGCACGTCGCGTGTGGCTTTCTGAATTCAACACGCAGCATGTGCAATTTAACAGGGCGAAATACGTTGCGTTTAGGTTTGACGTTTCTACACGCGCCGTGTAGCCAATTTTGTTTTCTCTGTGTACCTATTTTAGGCTACTATGGCATATGAAAGCATTGAAAGCCGAATAGTATGGGACTTGAGACTGCCTCACCCACTAAAACTACCCCTTATCTTCGTTTTCCTCTTGCGGTACCTCTGCTAAGTATTACTTCAGCTAGATTCCTATCTAGGAATTGAAATCAATCTGCGCGGTCTTTTAGCGCGACGCAGGGACTTGATTACTTCTGCTACGTTTGTTTCGCAATTGTTTTGCGAGCTTAGTAGAATACCCATCAAGTCGTTCACTATGAATGGTCTTCCAAACTCTAGACTTAGCTCTTCCCGTTTAGCAGCAAAAATCGGACATGTTCAGTGTCTTCTGGGAGCCCTTCAAGGATCCGTCTCAACTTAAACAAGTAGGATTTAAAAAATTCATATTCCTCTTGTAGACCATTTTTGCTGGAGCTTGTTCATCCATACGGGTAACATGTTCCAGCCAACGCAGCCGCTGTTGCTTTATGCGCTTGACCAGACAAGTATCAGTCCATCAGTTCCGACTGCCTCTCAATCTCTGAAAACGCCCTGCTTACCGCCCGTTCGGTCTTGCCGATGATGTCAATGTCATCGGCGTATGCGAGTAGCATTACATCTTTATTAAAGATGGTGCCCGATCTGTTGGCATTTGGGCACCGGCGGAGCATGTACTCCATCAGCAGATTAAAGAAGTCACACGATAAGGTATCACCCTGCCTTAAACCTCTTTTGGTATCAAAAGGCTCGGAGAGGTTCGTTCCTATTTTGACGGAGCTTTTAGTGCTTCTCAACGTCATCATGCAAAGTCGAACGTACTTTGCTGGTATACCAAAGGTAGACAGGGCTTCAAAAAACCTTGACCTTATCGGTGTGTCGAAAGCGGCTTTGTAAACGACAAAAAGATGGTGATTTTCGATGTTTCTCTCGTAGGTTTTCTAAAAAATCACCCTTTATAAAGGAGAGTGTCCTGATTCACTGACTGAATGACTGATTCACCGACTGATTGGCAGTCATTGCACAGCCTAAACTGTAAGTGATAGAGGGCTGTAATTTGGACAGGAGTTTCTGTTAGTGGTGAAAGTGCGTACTAAGACGGGATTTTGGAAATTTCCACGCGGAAAAGCGTAGGAAAAGTTTGTATGAAAAAAATATTATTTTTCACCCGATTGATTTGAAACTTGGTTTGTAAGCATAGTGCGCGAAATAATTCGACACGTGTTTCCCCGATTTTGGAAAATCCGCCCTCGAGGAATATTCCCGGAAAATTCTGAATAAAAAAACTATTTCGCTATTCGATTGACTTCATACTCGGTTTGAAAGGAAAGTAAGTAAAATAAATTGAAATGTGATTTTCTAAAGTTGGAAAATTTGACCTTAGGGTCGGAAAATGGGCGGAAAATTCTGCATACAACAAACTATTTTTTATCCGATTGGCTTGAAACTCGGTTTGTAAGGTCAAAATGAGAATTCATTTGTGTTTTCATTTTCCGATGTTGGAAAGTGGATGGGAAGTGGGCGGGAGTTGGAGAGAAAACCCATCAGCAAAGTTCGTATTCTGGGCTCTACGGGGTATTATTATCTATATATATAAATGTGTACGCCCGACTGATATGGTGACATATTATCAACGCACAGCCTAAACGGCTTATCGTACAGGTTTGAGATTTGGCATAGACCTTCGTTTAGTTTTGCAGGCGCGCACTAAGAAAAAAAATTTGGACAATTTTTCACCAATCTTCTGAAAAGGCCAATTAAAGGTTTGTATGGGGTCATAACGGTTGTTCCGCTCAGGAAATGTTGTTTAAAAGTTGTTTCGATGGGAACGCGAGAGAGAGTGAGAGCGCGCTGAGTGCGTGTATATGTATGTGTGTGTTTTTTTTCACAAAATAGGGCCTCATCCAATTGCATTGAATCTTATGGCACATACAAAACACATCGATTGCTTTAACAATATATTGACTGTATATATCACAATATAGTAGTTAAAATTTCACAAAGCTAGAAGCCAAAAATTGTGTGTGTCTTTTCCTTTAATATGCATAACAGACACAGCCGTCTTTTGTTAGAGGTGAGATCGGAAAAGTGATGGCACATGTCGTGAGCAGTTTTCTTAAAATTTGTTGTCTCCTAACCTCATTTGCGAGTCTTTGTTAATAAACTAGGCTGTCAGTTGAGTTGAGTTGTCTAAGAGATTTATATCGATTGAAACTCCTAAAAATTCATAACATTTCGCAATGAAAAGTGTATTTGAAGGATAAAAAAAAGTATTGCCAAAACAGCTTATTTTTCAATTAAACTTTTTGCAGATAAAAAATCAGAGGGCAGCGGGAATAGTGACCTTTATTAAAAATATTTTTATTTTTTCCGATTTTAAATAAGAAATGTTAAATTTGCTTCTAATATTTTCTATTTTTAAGAAATGAATTTTCCCTATTTTGATTACCGCATAAAAAGACACATAGGTACACATGTTTAAATAGTTACATTCTCATACTGCGTTGATTTACATAAATTGATCAGAAAAGAATATTCTGGAGATCTAATATAAAACAAATGTCTATAGGTGCGCTCTTATAAATAAAATGTCCCTTGACCATAAATTCACTACATAGTAATTCTGAAGAAGAATATACTATAGCCTGTTCGGCATTCACAAGACAGGAAGGGAATAATTTGTAATTCTAGAATATCCGCGCGACTTAAAAATTTGGTTGTGTCCCTTGGGACGGGACGGGATAGATTTTAATATATGTAAAGGCCACTGCATTTTCCACGCTTTACTTAATCCTCCTTTTCCAGATTGATTTATTTTAATCAACTGTAAATTCAAAACTGTCTAAAAATTAAGCTAAAATAAAGCTTAAAATTTTCTTTTTAACAAATAGATTATATACAAACACAGTGTTCAGGGAGCTTTACAATTTATTCTACTTACTACGATTTTTTCAAAACTTGGACGCGGACGAAGTCGCGGCGGGTTCAGCTAGTATCTAATATAATTTGGTTCTATACTGTTGAAGGCGCAGCAAAGCGCGTCGGGTTATTTGCTAGTTATATATAAGTTAGTAAAACCCTTTTGATACTTTTCAAAAGTGAACTTTAGTCTAACTTGTATCTAAAGATGCTTAACTGCAACCTCTTTCCATTTCAAGCATGAGAACTGATTCTGATGGGAAACCAATTCACAGTTTGTCATTGATTTTGTTATTGTTTTCTTGTCGAAATTCAAGTTTATTTATTTACTTTTTTGCAGTGACATAGGTTGAGTTGCTTTCCTTTGGCGCCTATAAATAAAGGGGCGACTCGGATATCTGAAACTTTAACAGAATAATAAAAGAAAAGAAAAAAACAAATACTGTTTACTGAACTGACAAATCAAACAGCAATTTGAATAAAATCAGTTGTAGGGTGGGGTGATATGAGACAAGGACTTATAGCCGATTAGTCACATTTTGAAACAATCCGAAATTAAGTAAATGCGCGTTATCAAAGTCACTGAGCTGCACTTTAGTTTCTCGTAAGCCGAAAAGTTGTAACTATGACTTTTTATATCCTGTACCCATTGAAAATGGGTAAAAGGGGATCATAAAGTTGTGCAATTGTATGGGGGGCAGCACTGTGCTTATTGCAGGAAGCTAAGGCGTGTGAGTCAGTGTGCGCGCGCGTATGTGTGCGCGTTTGCATGTGTGTCTGAATTGTACAAGGTTTTTTCAAGTAGGGCCACTCCACTGAAACGATCTAACTTGTTTGTTGTAGCCTTTGTATGTTACGTCGAGCATAAATGAAAGCAAAATAAGTTTACGCTGTAGTCTTTGAAAATTAAATGATTGATATTTTAGTGTTAAGGTATTTTTAAGAAATCGTGTAGAGACAAACTGTATAGAGAGACCGTACAGACACTGTAAATATGGAAGGAAAGCGTGTGTAAATAGAAAACCGTGTTAATGAAAAACCGAAAACCGAAAAGAAACTTTTGTTTGCAAATCTAGTGTGGGGTAAATTATCCTCAATTCACAACTCAACTGTTCGAATATGTTGCTTTACGCACACTATTATAAATTATTGATGAATTATGAAGAATCCAATTGCTTGGAAAATTAAAGTCGTTTACCTCAAGAAAAAATGAAGCCGAGAATGTTCCTATTTCTACAGATTCGCCTGAATTCACTGAAACAGTGGCGTAGATAGATATTTGCAATGGGGGGGTGATGAATTTTTGATTTTTTGTTATCGGTAATAGTCTAGTATTCCGGCCTACTATCAGAAAATTTAAAAAAAAAAATAGTCTTTCGATAAAACGCGAATTATTAAGAATTTTCATTAAAAATTTTTGGATTTTATCTATGGTTTCTTTTTAAAAGAATTTAAAAAATGCAGGTTTTGTATAATACAAAAAGTATATACAAGCTTTTCGTCAAATGTCAGATAAATATATTGAAACGACTTACTCCAAGAACATAAGGTTATTAGTTGCCTAAAATAAGTCACCCTTAGCTCAAAAAATTCCTTTGATGGACCGCGAACTATCAAGAATTAACATGCAATAAAGTTTAAAAATTTTAATTCGAGCTCAAATGCTTTTTTATCGTCTAAAAAAATGTTTGATGTGCGGGGCAGATTAAGTGGTCATAACAAGGATGATTCATAAAATAATTTCTGGTTAAAAAGGGTTTTTCAAAAACTCACACCCACACAAATCATAAAAATGATCTCGCTGGATGTATAGAGCGAACTGCCACGTTTGACCGCAAAAAGAGCAATATTTCAAAAAAAAATTACATGTGTGTGCTTTAACGACCTTTATGATAATCAAACCATCAATAGTACGCTGGCTCTAGGTCTTGTTATGTTTGCACATAACTTAAAAAAAACAGAAACACAACACACCACAAAGGAGGCTAGGTGGTCATACAGCTGTTTCATTGGTACCTCTACCAAATCTTCAGTGACCTGTGCCTACATGTACTGGCCCCAACGACTATTATTCCATGACGGAGCTGCCATAATCGTTTGGGAATTCCTAACCGACTTGACAGCAAAAGTTTTACAAGTTCCATTTCCACAATTTTTGTCAAATATTTCCAAAATTTTCAAGGAAAAATAATTTTAAAGCAAAGTATGGGAAAAAAAAGCGCCGCAGTCAAAAAATTGTTTTTAAATCGACAGATTTTAAAAGTATTTATACACAATCCGCTAAAACAATAAACATTCAACTCGTTTTAACTTCCCACAGGAAAAAATTTGCCCACAAGTTTATAAAACTTTGGCTTATATTTTAATAAAATTAATGAATTTTCGGGCCAAATTTGATCAACTTATTTACGTAGGAAACAATAATTTGTGAGTTTAGCTGCCTCTAGGTCGGAAACAGTTGCGCTTGTTCATAACTGTAAACAACTTATACATTACACATCAAAAAGAGCTGGTTGCCTATACGGTACCGTTTCATCATCCTCCCTAGGAAACAATAGTTTTAGATTTCAGTCATGCAAAATCTGCGATGATGGCTATTTTGCCAAGCTTTCGTCAAAATTTGGGCAAATTATTTGCCTGTGAGACCTAAGCTAGGAAAATGGCTTTGCTTTGATGCTCATGTGCTGTTTGAAAGTGTTTCTATCTATGTAAAATACTGTGACTTCTGTCATTCTGCGTAATAGGCTTAAGTCATCACAAAATTGTTACTTTTATTATCGGATAAATAGCATAAATAATAGCAATAATACATACACATTTTTGATAAAACCTGAATTTTTCCAATTTCATTTAAAAAGAAAACATGTACAGGGTTGTCCATATTCGACGGACCCATCTGGCAACGCCATAACTTTTGACAGAGATGTCAGATCGCTTAATGACATACCGCGTTTGAAGCGTCAGTCCAAGCAGATTTTTACCATGGAACAATACACGCCACGCGAGCGCTCTGAAATAGTTGAAATTTACATTCAACAGAACAAGTCAATTGTGAAAACTCAACGTGCTTTTAAAAATTTCACATTTTCACATTTCACATTGAATGGGACCGTAAATAAGCAAAATTGCCGTATTTACGCCACTGAAAATCCTCAGGAGATTCAAGAAGTGCCTCTTCATGACGAAAAAGTCACAGTTTGGTGCGGCGTTAGTGCGAAAACGGTCATTGGGCCGTTTTTCTTCCAAATGAAAATGGCCTGCTGTTACCATCAACCAGGAGCGTTATCGCGACATGATGACCAATTTTGTGATGCCAATTATTCGTCGAAAGCGTATGAGGCAGTTCTGGTTTCAACAAGACGGCGCTCCACCGCACACAAGTCGCATAACAATCGATTTTCTGAAGAAATTGTTTCCGGGCCGTTTGATGTCGAAAAGTGGTGATTTGGACTGGCCACCGCGTTCGCCCGATTTGACGCCGCCTGACTTCTTCTTGTGGGGATATTTGAAGTCAAAGGTTTACGTTAACAAGCCAAGGACCGTAGAAGAGCTCAAGGACAACATTCGTGAAGAAATAGCCGCTATTCCGGCCGAAATGTTGGCGAAATCGATGGAAAATGCTGCAAAAAGGGCACAATACGCCATCAACGCCAGAGGCGGCCATTTGAGAGATATCATATTCAAAAATTGATGTAAACAAATCTACTTGGAACAAATTAAATGATTAAGATTGCCAACCTCCAAATTTTTATTTTTTTTCTTTGATTTTTAAAAAAAACATGGGTCCGTCGAATATGGACAACCCTGTATGTAAAAAACATAAACCCTGCGATTGTTTTCCATGAAAATTCTTTATAAATCGCGGGAAAAACGGAGGAACTTTTTAACAAGTTTCTGAGAGAAGGTAGGAATTAGAATTCCTTACTGTAACCTTATCCTATTTATTCAATTATTTATTTTAAAAAATTAGGTCAAGTTTTATATTATATGCTTTGTTCATCTTCGATTTCGTCCCTTGTATTTCCGATTTGTAAACTCAATGGGGGATTGATCATCTTAATCACCCCCCTATCTACGCTACTGCACTGAAAATTAAGGGGAGAACGTTTTATCGATCTAAGAAGCTGTAAGCCAAGGTTCAAGTCATAACCTTAGACAGAATTTTACATTTGGGTGATGTCTGTATAGCTAGGGCGGGACTTCAAGGGCCCAAAGGGACACTAAATGCCGATGACTGCGGCTTGGAACTCTTACTCCATTTTATTTAATATCCAGTTGTACCTAAAATCTATAATTTGAAAGGGATTGGAACCTAATCCTCAATCTCAAATGTTTGCTTAAACAAAAAACCCCAGCATCATCATCCAAATATCCCTCCCCCCTATGCATCATCATTGCCAGACTGTAAACCAAATCAAAAATGCATTCTAAACATGGTCAATTGGTTGGGGTGGCGGCGGCGGATGATGGAGGTGGAGGAAACCGTTTGCACGTATTTGTAGTGCGTGCATTTTCATAGAAAATTGTATTTAAATTGAAATGAAATTCAAATATACAATGCAGTCGTCGGGAACGTGGAAGGTTCAAAGTAGATGCGATTCCGAGAAATCAAAAAAACAGAAAAGAGAGAAAAAAAAAGAAGAAATCAAGCAACATGAGGCAACGGGCAACGGGCAACAGGCAACGGCTGAGAGTCTAAGACGCGTCAAAAATAAAGAAACGCATTTCTTCTTCTGGCCTCGGCTTCTCCTTCTGCTGCTGCTGCTGCTGCTGGTGCTGCTGCTTCTTCTCCTGCATTGGCATTCGGCTCGTTTTGGGTTGCTTTCATGATTTGCCGCCGGCTGCGGATCTTGGCGTCGTCGTTCACCGGAAAGCAACATTGCTCCCTCTACGTCCAGTTGGCGTTGGCGTTGGCGTTGCGTCGGCGCAGGCGTTCCTCTGGCTTTTGCTGTGATTGTATGCACAGCGGACGGACTACCACGAAGTGTTGTTTGTGTAGGGTGCTCGCCTCTCGTCGAATGTGTGAAAAGGAAGTTCTGAGATATCACCTCCGCTTATTTGTATTTACACCTCCTCCAACTCGGCCACCTCCAACACTGCGGCACTCGATGCACGGAAATCGCACCTTGAATGTTTATCACTTGCATCGTTCCATCTCCCTTTGCCACTCGCACTCGCACTCCCACCTGATGCTCTGTTTTCTTCTGTTTGCCACCTTTGCATATTTGCTTAGTCCCAATTTCGACACATTTTCGTTTGCATTTCGTCAATCAGACAAACAATGGCAACCTGCAAACTGCACCAACTGAACCCCTCTCGGACACCTTTTGCTTGCCTGTGTGTGTGTGTAATCTCTCTCTCTCCCTCAGGTTTGACAATTGGCTGAGCCACGCCCTAGATTTTGGGTGGGCCCACAGCAAAACTGTAGCCAAAATTTTTGGCATCAGAGTTGAAAAATTAAATCAAGCACTAAAGATTCAATTTGACCAGAAATAACATTTGGATTTGGCTCACTTTGTTTCTTGAGAAGGGTTTACAGAACTCAAAACTGATTTTGAAGTATTTAACATAGGATTGTCTTATATCTACTTGTTGGTTGTGATCCTAACTATCCTAGATATACTCAAAGTTGCAATATTTCTGCTCTATACGGAAAAAAAATGATATTATTTCATATCAATCTTAAGCCGATCAATGTCAATTGGATATGTTAAAAATTTCTAATCGATACTATTTATTACACAGGCCAACAAAATGACCATCTTTGTGAGGTGCAGCCTTGATTTAAAAATATGATAAGTTTATGTTCACTGATTCCAAAACTGGTTTCGGTTTAGCTCCATCAGCTCTTGTTTCAAAGATATGACGGAAAAACGAAATAGTTGAATTTTGGCACCTAGGATTTATGGAGGCCACACTATGCAAAAATATGTGAGTTTATAAGCTATTTGCGATAAAGTACATATCACTGCATTTTTAAAAAATCAAAGGCGCTATATAAGTTGAGCGGAAAGTGTCTAATTTGGCCTTTAAAGACAGACATCTTTCGATTTATAGCACTTTTATCAAAATAAATCATCCCGTTTAAGCCAGCGCGGTCATTTGATAATTATTTTCGCCATCTGATCATATGGCCAAACATATGATCTAATTTTGTGATTTTTATAGCATTCAAATCAGTTTATTTGGCAAAGTTATAGCCTGTTAAAGACAAAAATACATATTTAAATTTATGGGAGGAAAACTAGATTGTCACTCCAAATCTGTGTAGGAACTGTAAAGAGGCTACTTGATTAGCCCTAAAGTGTTATATGTTTACATGTAGACGATCAATTCTATTTTGAAACAAGTAGCCTTTTCACAGTTCCTATAAATTTTTTACTGACAATCTAGTTTTCCTCCCATAAATTTAAATATGTATTTTTCGTCTTAAACAGGCTATAACTTTGCCAAATAAACTGATTAAAATGCCATAAAAATCACAAAATTAGATCATATGTATGAGACTATATGCTCAGATGGCGAATATATTAATCCAAGAACCGCGCTAGCCTGAACGGGATGATTTATTTTGATAAAAATGCTATAAATCGAAAAATGTCTGTCTTTAGAGGCCAATTTACAGACTTTCCGCTGAACTTTAATAGCGCCTTTGATTTTTAAAAAATGCATTGATATGTACTTTATCACACATAGCTCATAAACTCTCATATTTTTGCCTAGTGTGGCCTCCATAAATCCTAGAGTGCCAAAATTCAACTTTTCGTTTTTCCGCCATATCTTGGAAACGAGAGCTGATGGAGCTAAACCAATGATACAGTTTTGTTCAGTGCAATCAATATTAACATAATCAGATAAAAATAGACCTGCACCAAAAACACTGTTGGGCTGTGTTATCAATTTTACGTAAATGATGTTATTTTTGGATCAGAAAGATATTATTTTCTTGTCAAAATGAAATGAAAATATTGATTTTTTCCAAAAGTTCATTTTAATCAGGTTTTAATCAGTTAATTCTCGAACTACATATCCGTAGAGTAAAAAGAGTTTACTATGTTCGTGCTAATTTATGTAACACATTATGTTCCGTTCAAAATATTCATTTTAAGCTAAATTAAGTTAAGTTCCATTGGATGAAGAAATAAGATCAATCAAATATTCTTTTAACACGAAAACATTTCAAAGGAAGGAAAAGTATCAAATTGATCTTATTTTGGTTCAAGTGAAACATTTTGGATGTCGAGCAAGTTAAGTCAGACGGTTGGTGCGAAAGAGAAAGACACAATGCTCGTTTAATTTTAACACTACACATAATAGATGCCTCGCCTCATAGAAACTTTTTTATTTTTCGTTTTGAAGCTTGTTGGCAGGGTCGCGCGGTGTACAGACGAAAAAATCTGAAAATAAAACAAGCCTTTTACAGCTAATAAGGGCAACTTAGTTTCGATTTTAACATTGTTAACATTTTTAGGACAACGCCGAAGCATCAAGCCAAATGAGGTTTACATTTTTCGACTAACGCTGAAGGTTTCAATGGCGTTGACGGAAAGACTCTTATCTTATGGAAGTAAGGTCGTGAATTCGAATCCAAGGCCAAAAAAAAACTTAGTGATGAGCGAAGAAACGCGCGTACTCTAGGTACAGAAATTAAGTGGGTTAAAAGACTCACTTGTTTATACCCTGTTCTCATTAAAAATGGGAAAAAGGGGATCATGAAGTTGTGCAAATGTATGTAACAGCCAGAAGGAAACACCTCCGACCCCATAAAGTATATCTATTCTTGATCAGCATCAACAGCAGAGTCGATTTAGCCATGTCCGTCTGTTCGTCTGTCTGTCTGTATGAACGCGTCGATCTCAGAGACTGTAACAGATAGAGCCACAAATTTTTGCATGTATGTAGGTGTATACTGTACCCAGATCAAGTTTGCTCCAGATTTGGCAAATTCCTCCTCCTCCTTCTTCTAACCGCGAAAAACTGTCAGAGCTACAATTTTTAAGCTTGAACCTAGTGTAAGTCATATATATTCAGTAAGGCCCAATATCTGTCTATTCTATTTACCACTATAAGATCCGAGCAAAAACACCGAAGATATGCAAGTGCGCCTCCCCATATATTCAAATAAATTTTAAAATAAAAGGAGTTCAAAGCTATAGGAACCACATTACTTGGAACAGGGTATTTTGCTGTCGGGGCACTCGACCGCAACACTCTTACTTGTTTTTTTATCGTTTGTGTGAAACGCCGTTGCTTCAATTTCATTTCTGCCTTCGGAAGTGGTCTTCGTCCCTGCGAAGTCTGATGTCGCCATGGCGACATCGTGTGGCCCAGCGATTTTGGCATAGCGACATATCTCCGCCCAGTACATTTTGCCGGCGGAGATATGTCGCTTTTTTTCTGACGGAGATATGTCGTTTGTAACACGGCGGAGATATGACGCTTCAAAACGACATATCCCCGCGATTTTGTTGTTAGACATGGCGACGAATGAGCGCCTCGGCTATAGGTAGAGAACATGCTCAGATATTTGACCTGCATTTTTGAATTCACTCTGAGCCGCATATGAAATTTTTCTGATTTCCGAATGCCGACTTAGTTTTTGGCCAAATCTGGCGTAGAAAATGCAAAATAGTTCGGAAAATTATAAAAAAAAAATATTTATTTGTCAGGACCACTTCTCAAGTACCAACATAGGTGAAAAAAATAAAAAAGGACGCTATTCCGACATAAAATATGGACGAAATGTTTATATTTTATAAAAACTACCAATCACATTCTGATTTTAGATACCTTTTTGCTCCTTCTGATTTACTAATGGAAACGTTTTCAAGAAGGAGCCCGAAAAAATAAATATTAAGTCGCATATAATAGAGTTGTGCCACAATACTACGCCTGATTGGTTTTCAGGGGATTGTAGAGATCACTGGCTGCAACTCTTCGATAATCTTCTCCTTGTTCTTCTTCGAAAACACTGCCTATGGGCATTGCAAAAAGGCACTCTCGAAAAGTTGAAAATTATTGCTGGGAAATAAATTGAAATAAAAAAATCTTTTATTTGCAAAAATTTATTTTTCAAATTTACAAAAAAAAAAACAACAAAAATTTTAATCACTGAAAAAAGAAGTTGCTCTAGCCTCAACCTGGATTCGAACCCGCAAATCAAAAATGAAAGGCAGCGTGCCTACCCACTGAGCCAACGCTTATCTCTTAGAAAGCGCAGCAAAATTTCAATATATAGATTCTCATAAATGAAGCTAGAAGCAAAAATTGGGATCCAATGTCAGCTCCCACGAACAAACACTTTTAATTTCAGATGTGCGTGATCTATAATATCTATAAATCTTTGATTCTATAGATCCCAGAGAGTAGCAATATAGATTCCTATTGCCAACATTTCTATACCCAATGACAAATATCGTATAATATATAGCGCAACTATAATAAAATCACCTTCTATCATATTTATTTGGATCAGCATGTGGTGTTTGTTAATAAAAAACAAGTGAGAAAGTCGGTCAAGCCCGACTATATTTATACTCTGTACCTAGAGTAGGAGCTGAATGCAGTGCTGCTGCTGCGCTCATCTCTAAGTTTCTCTCTCTCCCCCTCTCTCTCTCTCTCTAAGATGTGCGGCGTTAATTGTGAGAGGGTGGGAGGGGGTGGGTGGGGGGAGGGGTAATTCACTTATTTGATCATAACTTGAGAACCGCTCATCCGATCTTTATAATTTCTTCGGCAAATCGATACATATTGCTAATGACTAACTATATCTAGAAGGTACGAATCATCTATCTAAAAAACTGTGGAAGATATGCCGTTTTTTCAAAATTGCGGGGGCGGGAGGGGGCGTGGCAAAAATTGAAAATAAACTTGATCTGCCTGCAAGTATAAGAAGCATTGGTCCCGTACATGTCAAACCTCTATCTCTTACCATCTCTGAGATCTGTTTGTTCATACGGACGGACGGACAGACAGACGGACAGACAGAGGGACAGACGGACATGGCTATATCGACTCGGCTGTTGATGCTGATCAAGAATATATTACTTTATAGGGTCGGAAATGATTCCTTCTCCCTGTTACATACTTTTGCACAAACTTAATATACTCTATGAACCTTCGGTACAGAGTATAAAAACACAGCGCATACTTCTCGGCTTTTCCTTAACGAACACAACTTTTGTCATAACAATATTATACAATATTATAGATATGGACCGCATATATGCGGTGTCTGTTGGTTTTTTGTCAAATATTTTGAATGAGCATGCTCTGTCTGCTAACATTATGTTAATATTAATAAGTGATTCAATTGTGGACGACGGCGATTCCGTATGTCGAAAGGAATTTTCAATGGTAAGATTTGGGACTTCTTTATCGCCGCAAGTCGTGGACCCTGTGAATACAGGGTTTGTCCGGAAACTAATAGGACTGTTTATCTTCCGCCGCGACTGTACTTCGGAGCGTGCGCGCACCGACTGGATTCGGTAGAGGGCGTTCCTAGCTAACGAGCGAGCCCCTTGGAGAGTCAGGACAGGCGTTTTCGCGCCACATGTTTCTGTGAGTGGTGCAAGCCGACAAGAAGTACGCGATTAAATTCTGTGTAAAACTAGGTTAATCTGCCACAAAGACGTTTGATGTGATCAAGCAGGCTTACCCAGATGTTGCTTTAGCAAGAAGGCGGGCCTTTTGGAGGGCCGGGAAGAGGTCGTCACCGATGAAGACCGTAATGTGACTCGTGTACGCAAAGTTTTGAACTCAGATTGTCGACTAAGTATTCGTTGAATTGCCCACATGTTAAATTTACAAAAATCTGTGCTTCATGACATTGTGACGAAGCATTTGAACATGCGCAAGGTGTGCGAAGATGGTGCCAGAAAGTGAAGCCCAATTAGCTTCCGCAGCTGCCCTACAGCCCAGATGTGGCCCCACTGAGTTTTTTTGTTTCCTCGCCTAAAAAGGGCCAATGAAAGGCAAGCATTTTGAGACGACATAGGGGATCTAAGCAGCATGCACTGCGGCTCTCAAAGCTATTCCAAAAATGCTTTCCGTGACGCCTTCAATGCTTGGAAATCGCGCTGATAGCGCTGCATTGACGCAAAAGGAGAATATTTTGAAAATTTTAAAGGATTGTAACGATTGGCTCAATAAATTTTTTACAAATCGACTCAGTCCTATTACTATCCGGACAAACCTTGTATGTAGTGAGTATTCGTTTATATGTGTAGTAATTTGTTTCAAAATAAACAGACTTCCTAAAGAAGGCAGCAAAGCTGCCGAAATGCGTAGGAGAACAGCTGAGATAAACATGGTTTAACTAGAGCAAGAAAGACGGCCTAGCACATTCCTAGGAATATTACAGACACAACAGAACGGATGTTCCGTCATAAATCCAAGGTTTGAAACCTAAACCGTTTCAAAGCCGATTGCTTATATCAGACAACAAAGTGCTGGAAAATGTACGATTTGAAAACTAAGAAAAAGGCAAAGCTTTGTAAATAAACTATTAAAACTTTCGAAAATGTGTAAAAAGTTTTCCGTTCTTGTTTTCTTGTATATTTAGAATTGGAGTTTTTGTGGAAAATGGTTCACATGCTGCACATGTGCACAAGTCTGCATACGGATGTATGTCAAATAGTTTCACTTCCGCCAGCAATTCGGCTTCACCCCTTCTCCCCCTCGCTAGAAGCTTTCCTTCCACGTTTCTTCTTCTTGTTTTTTTTGCACACGCTTCCTCCCTTCCCCCTGTCCACCCCTTCCAAATTGTTGAATTTTGTTTGTTTTGTCTGGTTTGATCGGCAATTTGGTGTGCAATCTTCCACACCAAAAAAAAAAAAATTGCCCCGTCAACCATTTGGGCTTGATTTTCATTTCCATTTCTTGTCCCTACATTGTTGCTGCGTCAAAATAAACCCAACCGAAAATGAAATTTTTGCCCCCCAAGTGTGGTGTGGTTGGTGTGGTGTTTGGATGGACAAGTGCCGCGAGTGCTGGCGCAGTTAGTGGACAAAGTAATAAACCAATTGATTAGCACTTTTTTTTTTTTTACTTTTTTTGTTGAAGCGTCACTGAACTGCAGCAGAAAACTGAAATGCCATCAAATCTCCGACCGGAACTTTGCCAAGCATTTTCCGCTGGGTCATCTGTTTGTTGTTGTTGTTGTTTTTAGGGCCAGTTTATTGGCCCATTGAACACAATCTATTAAATTATTATAACGATTGGCTTTCTTATCAGATTTGTACAGCACAATTCACTGGCGATGGATGGTTTATTTTTAGGCATGAGCTATACGAAACCCGAATGGAAATGAGTACGCCAACCGGCGAGTGAGTGGTGGTTGAGTGTGAGTGCGAGTGTGACTGAATGGGAGTCCGACTCTGGCGGGTTGTCGCTGCGACGCGTTTGTCGTCGATAATAAAAATGGGATCAATAAATTTTCAGACTGTTTGGCGCCACCTCTCTGCATTGGAGGCGCTTAACTTGAATGTTGTTGTTGTTTCGTTTTTATGGTGGCTTTCCTGTTTGTTGTTCTTGTATTTAATATATATAGATATATATATATATATGTGTATGTGTGTGTGTGGGAAGTTATCTCTTTTAAAATGAGCACACTTAGTCAGACTATGTCACAAGTCGCTGGTTTTATGTACAAAATCAATGATCTCAGAGGTCTTGTGAGAAAATCGGGTTCCGTTTTTTTTTTGTAGTTACTTAACGACGAAATGTAGGCTCAGTTGAGTTGGCTTCTGAATTCGAAATGTAGGCAAAAGTGCCAAAGTGTCCCAAGGCACAGAGATAAGATTTTTTGATTCTTGCAATATCTTTAATTTCAATTGAATGCATTGACTTTCCGCCATATTTAAGCTTAACATGATGAAGAGAATCAAGTGTGTTCCTATTAGGGTTTGAGAACATATGGCGTCGAACAAGCGTTGTGTTTAACAAATTTTGTGCCGATCAATTCGTTTTGTATGAAAAAAAGGGCTGTCAAGTGTCAACTACTTCCTGGACAGAAAGTTACCCGTATACACTTTGCAGAGATGCATAAGTTTTGGGACTTAGAGTGACAAAACATCATCTTTAGAGATGAAAAAAAATTTAATTTAGATGGCCCAGATTGGGGGAACAAATGCATTGTTTACTTTTTTAATTCATCATCTTTCAAACTAGAGCATTCAAACTACAAAGCATAAAAAAAAACTTATTCAGTTAAATCTTCGAAATTTAAATACTTCTGATTTTAACAATAATCGTTAGACAAAGATTTTAGCAATACGCGTTGAGTTATGTGCTCATCGGTCATTCGGCTTCTGGTGTCAGAAACCACACTTTTTTGTAGCCGATGCCAATCGTTTCGATGGCACGGAGCTTGCTGGTGTAATAAGATATGACAATGCCAAGTCAGAAAGCACTGGCAATGCGTCTGTCTCTGCAATCCAGAACTTAATAGGGTCCCGTTCCAGGGCAAACAAGGGTAAATTCAAATACAGATCCAATAATTTACTCCCCTGTCCTGGTGATTGTTGAGTTAGCATCGGCTTGAAGACAAATAGAATCAATTGATCCATTTGTCACAAAATGAGCTGTAACCATCAGATAGGCCCTGTTACAGTTGGTAATGGTAACGGCATCGCAGGTGATTGCAAAACTATAGATTTGCTGATACGCCCGTTTCACTTTATCCTTACAAGTATCATACTTTTCTTCAATCAATTCTGTTACCTGTAAATCAAGATCATAAATTTTAATAATTTTACATATTACCCAAATCAAACACCTTGTCGTTGGCTTGGATGGATAGAGTATACTAATTAAAAATACACACCTCTGAGCGACTTGGCATTTTATACAAGGGCACCTATTTGCTCATAAGGTACATAAACCCTTCCTTTTCCACACAGCGGACAGGAAGATTGTCCTTGCATATCATACGTAACAGCAGCTTCCGATATTTCGTTTGATTTACGTCCATTATCTGCAAACAGACACAAGTACAATTCAATTATGTGGAATTTTCGTCTAAAAAATTCAAAGGTTTTAAATAAAATTATAGATTTACATTAGAGCTTTCGGAGCTTGAACAAGTCCGAGCCTGTTTATGCCCTTATGCATGCACATTAGAGCGGTCCCCAAACCGGCAAAATGATAAAAAGGAGGTCTCAGCATTCCCAAAGCTAATATTTGTTGTATAATTAAAACCTGTGAAAATCAAAAAATTTTATTTTTATTTTTAATGGGCGCGACAGGGTCTCAAAGATTTAAAAAACCATTAATCATACGACACGTTCACCAAATACAAATTTTTACAAACGAAGTTATTAGTTCATTTCAATTTCTGTCATTGTTTGAAATTCAAAAAAGGGATCTAAATTTGTGGAAGTAAAATATTTACAAATTTGAATAGTTTATAAATAAAATCATCGCCGACTATTTATAACTGAAAAAAAATAGATGATAATAGGCAACACTGCGTATGAGTTATTTACAAAAACTTTAGACTCCATTCGCGCCCGTTAAAACTCGACTTTTTTAACTTTTGTTTTTATATACGCTAATTATACATGAAAAAGTATCACATAGGGGGGTGAGAGCATGACCTTAAAAATTTCATATACATGGGGACCGCTCTAATGCACATATGTATTTATGTTCAATACCAGTACATTTAATGTGCAGCCGCAATATAAAAAATGCATAAATAGCCGCCAATTCCACACACGAAGAACACAAATTCCCAGAATTCAAAATGATATACATATACTTACATTTGCCGTTGAAAAGTTGCATTTCTGCCAAGCATCTCCATGCTTTGCTTTTAAGTGCACCTTTATATTTGTTGAGTTGCTACTGGTTTTTACAATTTTATTGCACTGCGATTTCTGTGCATCAACTTTAATAAAATAACTTTGAAACATTTTGCCTTAAATGTACCGTATGCACAAAACAAAATGATTCTAAAACAAAAATATCACCAAAAAAATATTCGATATCCGATATATCGCCTCCGAAAATTATTCGATTATGATATTCTTCATTTTGGGCAACAATATCGATATTTCGATATATCGATAATATTTTCGACAACCCTACAATATTATTATCGGAATATAAGGACCCCAAAGCAAGTAAGAGTGTCCATATGCTAGGAAAGAGTCCAATATGAAAAAGGGAGATCGTCTGAAGTTTTTATACCTAAATGTTTTAATAAATCAGAGTTTAAGAACGCAGCATAAAAACAAACAATTTCTAAAAAAACCATTTTCGACCGAGTCTAACAGCTAAAGAAAGTACGATTTTGACCAAAACTTCAAATCTGTATAAAAGCGTTAATATTAATAACGTGATGTGAGACACGTTAACATTAAAAACAAAATGTTTTTCATAAACACTTCGACCGATAGTTCCAGAAGCTATAAGATATAGTCATCCGATTTTGACCAAAACCAAATTGTTTAAAAGCGTTTAATAATCTGATGTGAGACACGTTAACATTAAAACAAAAAAGTTTTCTCTTAAACCCACTTTTCGACCGATAGTTCTCAAGATATAGTCATCCGATTTTTGTGCAAAACTTCCTAATCTATGGAAAGCGTATATATAATAATTGCTGAAGTGGGAGACATTAACATTAAAAAAAAAAAGTTTTTCCACAAGGACGACCACTTTTCAACCGATAGCCTATTAGACAGAAGTTCGTCGATTGTTTAACTTAGTTCGGGTAGAAACGACAGACAGACGGACGACAGAGGAGACGACGACAGACGGAGAAAAGCTCAATCGACTCAGCTCCTAAAGATATATATAGTTTAAGGGTCGGAAATGAATATTTCCGTGCAAACTTCTGACATTCCATCAAGACGATGCTGCTATCAACAATTTTTTGAAGAAAAGCAAGCACCGGATTTGATGTGGCCCGCAAAAAGTCCAGATCTCAATCCAATAGAAATTTATTTGGGGCGCATGGTAGGCAATTTAAAACCTTTTTTGTTCAACATGAATTCCAAAATATATAAACTAACTGCTTGTTCATTTTTATCATCAAGCTAAACGAAATTCTGAAATTTTAGGTTGAGCACAAATGCCTTTGACCGTCTAAAAATTTTTCAAAACGCGGGGCAGACACAGTGATAGAGCAAATAGGTTGAATCTTTAGATTGTCTCAGTGTTTTTAAGGTGGACCAACAAGAATTAACAAAAGTTCAGTGCGATTTTCTTTCACACAAAACATAGAAAGGCTCTGAGAAGGGTGAATTATGGCTCCAAAAACGAGCAATATTTCGAAGATTTATTAAAATCCACATTTCACAAGCGGTTTCCGTAAACCAGACTGTGTACATAAAATTTTTCAACAAATGTTGCCAACGAATCGATTGCGGTGTCTAACTCTTCCGATTTCGATTACGGTTATAGTTATATTTTATGGAAAACGTGAATTGGATGCTTGTCCGATTCGATTTAGGCCAATATAAATGACTTGACTCAAACTGAATACACAAACAAGAACGCAAAAAATCATATTAAAAATTTGCGTCTTATTTACTTATAAAAATGAAACAAAAATTAGTTTTTCGGTCTTACTTCTTTTTTTTTAAAAAAATTTTTGAGTTTAAATATTTTATTTTATTTAATTTTATCAAACAGACTGCAGTCCAGAGTTCCGCAGCCATAGCCCCTGGAGCACGAACATACTCTGTGTGTTCGCTCTCTTCTTGGGGAACCTTGCTTTAGTCCATTTACTTGCTTTCTAGTGTCACCGATTCGCACATTCATAAGTTCTGCTCGCGTCTGTGTGAAAAAAAAAACATGAATGATTTCGCCCATTGGAAGCTAAGGGCTGGGGTCCTTGGTACTTAAAAGTTTGTGAGTTCCCTTCTACTTCTCTTGTCAGCCTCTTGAATCCTGAAGATCTATGCCCTCTTTAAATGTCGCATTAAGCTCTATTTTCAAGCCCATCCTTGCCATGGGCCTTCCTCTTGTTAAGTTTCTAGATTTGGCCCTAATTGAGAGAAGTGAAGTGTGCGTGATCGATGCTTTTGATTAGTGGATAATTGGTTACAAACCTGGGGGTTGCTCATACAAATTTACTGTGAGTTTTAGTCCAAATGCTGTCAATTTATGCCTTCTGGTAACATCTGAACCTTTTTACTTTATAAGCAAAAGCCCAGAGAAATTTTCTTTCAAAATATGCTTAAAATTTCGTAAAATATCTTACAGTTCAGGTATACCATGCCTGAGCGGGTGATTTCCAACAACACTTGTGCACCTTCAATTTGGTTGTTTATTCGATTTGGTTCCCATATAAATCACATTTAACATTATCTTCCCAGTTCGTTAATAACTAAATCTAAAGTGCCCGCACAATTGCTGTTTAATTCCACCTTCTTTTTTTTTTCGTCAATTTCGTCATTTATAATTATAGCATTTGTGTATTGTAATTATAGATTGCCAGTTGAGAAGTGGACTCCGGGCCTCTCTAACCATTTCGAGCATATAAAGTAAAGCCCTCTACACATTCACACATCACTGTTTGCCTCCCCGTGTGTGTGCGCGCTTGTGTATATTTGTATATGCTTAACACTCTGACTCTGATAATGATGGCTGATTACATACAGTGGGAAGCGAATGAGTGTGGTCCGAGATAAGATTTGTGCAACGAGGCGAGTTCAAGTAGAACGAAGCGACGCATACGTATCAAATGTGAACGATACGATTCCATTTGATACGACTTAATCACGGTTGGGCGGGGGAGAGGTTGCAACTCTTTGGTCGACTCCCCAAAGTCACGAGTTTAATGACCAAACGAATGGCGGCGCTAGCCAAAAATAGGTATGCCCCCCCCACCCATCCCGTACATAATAGGCGAACCAGAAAGGCGAAAATGTTTACAAACGACTGTTGGAGTAGGTAGAAACGCTAAGCCAGAGCTCAACCAAATATTGATAAGATCGATATAGAAATAGGTTGCCGAAGGCTTGTCTCAATTCGCAACGCAGATAAAAAAAGAGTTGGCTAATTCTGATTTTGTCCCGTAACACGCTATTTTGAGTTAAATGTGTTCCATGGGAGAGAAAAAATTTGGTAAAAGTGTTTGAAGGGAGTTTCCTGTGGGATGACCACGAATTACACTAGGCAACAGGGTCCAGTATATTTGAAGGGTTGGTGGCAGAGATAAAAACAGCAGCGAATAACATTGAGGGTTGTGGGATAACGGTTACGGTACGGGTTATGGTGATTAGCTCAATTCTGTTTCGGGTTTCGGTTACGGTTACGGTTATTGGAAGACCAAAGCGGCCCCATTTATTCAGTAAATACTAAGTTTCCCGCCCAGATACTTCCCAGATCCCACCCAGGTACCACCCAGATACCACACAGATCCCACCCAGATCCCACAAAGGTCATACCCAAATCTAACTAAGATTCCACTTAGATCCCGCCCAGTTACTACCCAGATCCCACCTAAAACCCACCCAGATCTCAACCAGATCCCACCCAGATCCCATACAGATTCCAACCAGGTCCCACCCTGATCCCACCCAGATACTACTAAGATACTACACAGATCCCACCCAAATTCCACCAGAACAAAATACCCAACTAGATCCCACCCAGATACTACACAGATCCCACCCAGATCCCACCCAAATATCCACCTAGATCCCACAAAGGTCCCACCCAGAATCCCAAGATACTAGATCCCACCCGAGATCCCACCCAGATACCACCCAGATGACACCCAGATCCCACCTAGATCCCACCCAGATCCCACCTAGATCCCACCCAGATCGCAACCAGATACCACCCAGATCCCACCCAGATCCCACCCAATACAGATCCCACCCAGATCCCACCTAGATCTAACCCAGATCCCACCCAGGTAACACCCAGATCCCACACAGATACCACCTAGATCCCACCCAGATCCCACCCAGATACCACCCAGATCCCACCTAGATCCCACCTAGATACCACCCAGATCCCACCCAGGTACCACCTAGATCCCACCTAGATCCCTCACAGATCCCTCCCAGATCCTACCCATATCCCGCCCAGATACCACCCAGATCCCACCGAAATCCGGGAAACTCCAAATAATATGAATGACGTCACCGTCACGTGACGCTAAAATCAAATTTTTCTACAAATTGAGCGGCTCCAAACGTGAAAAAAAACTGTTATACTGTATGGCATGTGGCACCGTCTTGGTGAAACCACATGTCAGTCAAGTCCCATATTGGGGAAAAAAAAAGTTTTTAATCATCCCACGGAAGCGCTGTCCATTCACAGTAACGTTCTTGACTTCGTTATCTTCAAACAAGTAGGGTCCCATGATGCCACCGGCTATTAATACACACCAAACAGTGCATTTTTCGGGATTCATTGGCAGTGCTTGCAGTGCTTCTGGCTGCTCTTCAGACACAACACACTTTTCCTATCAAAAAAAGTTGATCTTCATCCAACTTTGCCAGCGCACATTCACCAAAAGTTAGCCGTTCTGATAGGTTGTGGGGCTACAATTCTTGCACCAGCTGTATTTTAAAAGGTTTTATATTCAAATCTGGAAAAAACAGGGAACCACTTTGCTGCGAACGGCGCCGAATCGATTATTTACGGTCATTAACATCACTGGAGGATACAGCTGCGATATTTTTATCTGTCCACACTCTACGTTTAAGGTCCAAGAATGTAAATTTGGTGCAAAATTTAGTCACAAGATTCCTCATAGCCAGCCACAGAAGGTCGCCCAAACGAACCATAAAGTAGAAGAATTGAACGAAGCACTTTCTTAACCGAGCATGAACTTTGATAAAAAAAATTCAATAATCTGCAAGCGTTGTTCGTTTGTAAGTCGATTCATGTCTAAGTTGTAGACCAAACTGAACATGTTTGACAGTAACATGTGACACGAAAATAGCTAATCTACCGAAAACAGTGCTGCCGTATAGAAAGTTCACCCTATAGGGCGGTATCCACGGCTCGCGAAAAATTTCTCGTGGAAAAGTTGATATTTCCCAGATTCCTTACAGAGTCTGCTAAGTCGCTGCTATTAACACGATAACACAGTTTTTTCTATCGATAAACGATTCAAGGTAACCTTGCGCTGCTTCGGCGCTGTAAAAAAAAAAACAAATAATTTAATAAAATTTAAATAAAGATATATCAATGATGGTTACACGGTGAGTACAGAAGTACATATACGCCTGTAAGACACACGACATTCTCTCGGCCACTGCTGTGCTTTGGGGAACACTTTTTTCGGCGTGCGTCCTTTTTTCTGAAACGAGGTCAACTTTGTCAGAAAATACATAGCAATTATCTGTGCATAACTTTCATATAGATATACCGACTCCGTTTCAACATCAAAATCAGCCGAAGACTTCGGAGCTACCACATCATCGTCAAAGTCAACCAACGAATCTGGGAGGGATAACTCACATTTCGAGACGGGTGTGCTTGGTTCACTTATATCGTGATCCGAAAAAAGAGTTCTGCAAGGAATAGGACATAAGTGTTTAATTTATTTAAGCTCACTTTATCAACTTTCTTCCGCATTGCTGATGTATTCGGCAAAAAGGACATTGCGCCGTCAAACTCCCAATCAACGGCACTTGGTTTATTTAGAAAAGTTGACTCCAATGGATAGTCACCTGCGCTACCCGTCTTGAAGCGCTTAGTAGCCGACATTTTGGTGTGGTACCGGTTGCTGTTCTTTAGCGCTACCCATGCATCCTTGCATTCCATCACTTTTAATAAATATATTTCATTATGTTGCTGCATTACTTACCGCTTTTGCCAAGCTCTTCACTAATGATCAACCAGGCCGCGTTGACTGCGTTGGAGTCTAAGTGCTTCTTGTTCGCCAAGTCCCACAACTCGCTCTTTGCTTTTACGGCGTTTATTAAGTTCAGCTCGTCAAGTCTTGAAAATGTCATTAGGCGACGTTTTCTGCCGGAGTCTTTTTTTGTTGCGCTCATTTTCAATTTGTTGCTGTGGTTGTCTTGCCCGCACAAATTAGAATCGAAACCTATTTTCGTTGCGTCGTCACAAAAACAGGCGTTAACAGCACTTAAAGCTACGTTATTTGTTTAACATAACGTAGTGGCAAACGTAAGCTATTTATCCCGAAAAGTGGAAACCGATTATGAAACGCCCAGACGAACAAATTACGCAGCAGTTTTTTTTATATGGAGTTTTTCATTTCGCGGCCATTTCGCGAGCCGTGGATACCGCCCTTATATAAGGAAAGATGAGGAGGGTAAAGATTATGGTTAGCTGCACTCACTAAATCCAATAAATTTCCGTTTATCGAAATTTATGCCAGTAGAAGTTTTTTTGGGACAAATGTTCCCGAAAATATGATTCAAAACATTTGGTCTGAAAGGTAAAATCCCCTCCCACCATTTTCTACAAATTTAGCCCCTGTGACTAAGTTTTCTTGGCAAACTTGATGAAATAGCTTGGAGGAAAAAGATGAGGTCATGTGTAAAACAAATGTCTTTGCTTTAATAGAGCAGTAGATATATATTTTTTAAAAGAGATTATGTTTAGAAACAAAATGGGATTCGCTTACTTAGACCGATTACTAAAGCAGCCGCTAGGTATAGTTATGGAAAATACCAAAAGTTAAAAGATTTCTAATGGTGACGTGTCCTGTCGCTCCCGCCCATATTGGTGCTGCGTATAGGAGCGTAGAGCTTACCACGTTGGCGAGTAGCAGCCGCCTCGGCTGTAGTGGCCCTCGAATAAAAGGCGTCTAAGAGGTGCTGCTTAAAGTTCAGCCTGTGTGTGTGTATGTGTGTGTCAATTGTACAGGGTATTTCAGAGTCGGGCCACTCGACTGCAACGCTCTTACTAGTTTTATTTAGCTTTGTCGGATTTTCTTTGATTTAATTTCCAATCCACTTCTCTCTCGATGGTGTGACCGTCCTTGAATTTCATAAAAATACCTTAACTCTTAAATATCAATAAATTTAACATCATGGCGGTTATATTCAAATAATCTTCCCCCTTATTTTCAGTTGGCTTTCGCACCCATGGCATTGATCTGCACGAGGAGACGCAACTTCAATGGATGTCCGAGCATTTGAGTTATCCCGACAATTTTCTGCATTTATCGGTTGACTATAAGGATGTATAATCAATATTGTTTGTATATTGTATATGTATTCCAGCTATCCCAGGGGCGATCTTCAGTGATCGATTTATAGTTACACTTAAGAAGTTTATATGTATGATATGATATATATATATATATAAAAAAGTATGTATGATCGTAGCATTTAACAAAAAACAAACCAAACGACAATTTGTAAAGATTTGCCCGTCGCTTCATCGATCATTTTTCGTATTTATAAACGCATTATTTTCTCGTTCGACAGCTGTATTTTTCTATTTATAAGCCCGCTTCCTTTCCGCAGAGCCCTGGAAACGGAGAAGCCTATCAATTTCAGTTGCCTGGAAGTGCCTCGACAAGATAATGGCGACCTTACGCAACATTTTGGAGAGCATCGATTTGACAATGTCAAAAGTGCGACTTTGTAGCTTTCCCAGGGGAAGACAAACAAAGTTGGGACCTATAAATAGATTTGCCCCACTTGAGAATGATTTATTTAACGGAAACTTAAAGCAAATAAAAAGCAAATCTGATAAAGAATCTATCCATCAGTTGTAAGTCTTGTTTTTTTTTTGTACCCTTTTTGGTGTGGCATTTATGACAAACCATTCACCATTCAGATGTGGACATTATCGCAAATTGATGGATTTGCATGGGTTACTAATGATCGATCCACTCAACGGTTAGAGGAACGTACCCTGGTCTCAAGTGAAAACAATAATTCAATAAACAATCAATTAATTTCGAAAAAATAGACACATGAATCAGATGGTGAGGCAGGTACAAGACGTTGAACTTGGCAAAATAAAAAAAAGTGGGACAATTGTGTGTGGGGGGGCTGTAATTGAAATGGTTTGAAGGGGGTGAAAGGGTTGACTTTTCACACTGGATGAGTAAAGTACCCAAGTAAACGTAAGTAAAAGTACATCTTCTTCTTCACCAATGACCCCACACAATCCTAAGAGGAACCAACTGGCCTTGAGCAACGATGAGTTTCCGCTGCCGTGTGTGCCGACGTATCCATCCCCTCCAGAAATACAAGCAGTTCTTGCGACTGAAGGCAGAAAAACGATTGAGGGCAGTGTTGATTAACATATCCAAGACCTCGTGAAGCAGAGAAAGCTTTCCAGAGCCTCGGCGCACTTCTCCCAAGTCTCAAAGTGACTCTTCAATCCCGAATCCAACCGCCATCGTTGACCACACAGCTGCAACATCGAAATCCGCATGTCCTACCCACCGCAGGACATTACACTAGAGCTCTTCATTGGCTGCTCTGCTCTCCGGCTCTCGATGGTTAGGGTTGGGCAGGAAGATGCTTACTCAGCAGTGCTCCGGTCCAGGACAAGCAAAGAATTCAGATTGGAGATTGTGCTCAAGGTGGATCCACAACTTCAATGTGGAGTTCCAGTGCGACCAATAGACGTTGACAACATTGTCCGGGCTGATGAAACTTTTTAGAAGCTGATGTCTACAATTTTTCCAAGAACCTGTCGCACAGACTACTGTTTTCGGCTAGATCCTATCTGGATCGTCCAGCTCTTAATCCAATTTTTAAGCAACACTAGTGTTCCTTAGAGATAACCTTGAAGTTTCTAGTGTCTAAACGGATAGATTGAAATCAAAGTTCCTGAGCTACGTGTACTGCACGGGGAGGGCGGGATGTTAAGATGTGTTTCATTCCGTTGGCCCAAAATATCCATAATCCTAGTTGTAACTACATTACATAGTTCGATAAGTAGTTTTAAAATAGTTATGGACAAGCAACACTGAATTTATATGATTCATTGTACGAATCAATTTTGAGGAGAAGAAAAAAGTTTATGCTTACTTTGTGCACCTCAAGGCTTATCGGCATGTTCCTTTAAAAAGCAAAAACCAAAAGGTTTTATCCACTAAGATGATTCGATTTATAGAAAAAATATACTCGCAAACGAAATGTGCAGTTGGGACAGGAGAAGAACTCTCAGAGAGTTTTCAAACAATGAGCGGGGTAAATCAAGGATGTCCTATGCCATGCTTTAAAAAAACCCAAATAAATTTTTATCTTGGTGCCATATTATATAGGTTTTTTTGTGGCCATAGTTAGCGATTGACAATAGATGCCGTCAAAGAGTTACAAAATTAATTTATTAAATCTAATGTAATGTAATATAAGACTTATTATTATTTTTATTTTATATTTAATTTTTCTTTTCGGTTTTATATATATTATTTTAAAAATCTTCAACAATGATTTGATGCCTATATTGAAGTGCTTCCTTGAGGTAGTTTGCTAACACAACCCAATTTTCTCCGTTCAGTATTTTTCGAATTTGTCCATGCCTATTAATTGGGTTCCCCAGTGTGCTTGCCTGATTTCTTTAAGCACCGGGCATACTGCTATTAAATGGAAAGTGTCTTCCCTTTCATGTAGGTTACACATGCTGCACTCTGTATTAGCTCCCCGTACTGTATGACCCTATAGTTGATATGCAACACCTCTGCTCTCGCTTTGAATATCACGGATATTGCCTGTGAGCCGAGAGTGTCAGAGAAATAGTTTGAACTCCCAAGTCATATTTTAATCTCCTGTAGTACGCTCGGGTTCCACTGCATCTTGCCTGATCTATGAATCTCGTTCGTGCTGCTACTGCTAGGCCTTCCAGTATCTGTTTGTGCTTGTCATTCCAAGAATTTAGGTCTTCCAAAGATAATTGTACGCCTACTTGATGCGCTAGGCTGTCCCACTTCTCAAAGAATTGCGATCTACTATGCAAGAGATGCATTGCTACAATTTTTGGAAGTCTTTGAGAGCTGAGGTTCATGACTTTTCTTATATAAGAGAAATGCATTTCCAACGTCTTTATATAAAGCGGGCTAGGCCGGTTTCAGGTAAATGGCGTAGTGTGGCGTGTTCCTTGGCCATTTGAAAATCCGCTTCAGGAAAGTGGGTACAAGTCTTTCCACGTCGTCTAGCTGCAAGTGTCCCCAAACCGGGGCTGCATAGCACATTACTGATCTCGCTGTGGCCTCGAAGAGCTTATACTTTGTACTGCACTTTACATCCTTCTTTGCAAAAAAGGCATTCCATGTGGTATTAATCGCTACATTGGAGTCGTGAAGTCGTTGTAATACGTGCTTATCGAAAGTCATATTCGGCGTTAGCAGTACTCCCAGGTACTTATATTCCCTAACATTTTCGATTAAGCAACCATTTATGGACCACGTTTCACTAGTCGAGGGACGGCCTCTCGTATCCTTAATCATCATGACCTTTGATTTCTCGGTGTTGATCCGAAGATTCCATAGTTTGCAGTAGTCTTGTACGCAGTCTATCATTTTTTGCAATTTTTTTGGGGAGTCTGCCAGCAGCACCATGTCATCTGCATACATGAGGACTTTTACAACTTCTGTTCCGATAGTCACGCCTACTGGTAGAACAGTGGTGATGTCGTCCACAAAAATTGAAAACAGGAAGGGGCTTAAAAGGCAACCTTGTTTGACGCCCATGCTAGTATCAAAAAATTCCGATCTTTGCTTGCCATCCCAAACTGCTGTTTTGTTGTCTGTGTACATAGCCTTTATTGCGTTAAGTATTTTTGTCGAAATTCCGCAGTTACTGAGCTTTAGAAATAGAGCTCTTCGATCAATTGTGTCAAAAGCGGCCTTAAAGTCTATGAAGAACATGTACATTTTTTCCTTTCGCTGCAGGTACTCATTCGCAATGGCGGATAACACAAAAATACTGTCGATGGTTGAGTATCCTTTACGAAAACCCGACTGATACTCGCTTAAAATGTGGTGTCTATTAGCCCAAGTCGTTAATCTCGAGTAATAACTATAATCGAAAGCGAGTATAAACTATAAAAGGGAACCCTTAATCTGGAAAATATATATAGCCCAAATATGGGTAGGAGAAATAAGCGATGAGGCAGATCAATTGCAATGCTACTTTATTAAAAGGACACTTAAGCTAACAGACTATATGCCGAATTATATTTTAGCAATAGAAGCAGGACTAGAAGATGGGCACATTTACAGCTTAACTCTTTATCTTAAATACTATATACTTAAATGTCCTGGCTAAAAAAATGATACGCAATAACTTGGGATGGTTTTCTAAACTTCAAAACTTGTGTAGGCAAAATGGAGTTACTCTGGGGAGTAACGCATCGCACGCTAGGTGGATCGAAGGCAACATACAGCTGCTCACTGCACTAAAAGAAGAGAGCCGAAGCCAACATTTACTCAAGGCCTCAGATAGGGCATTGAGAAAAATATATAAAAATTTAAATCATGAAGTAGGACCGTCATTACTGCAGCGAGCTGTTCTGACCAACGGACATTACCTGCATAATGAAGGCGAGAGAAAATCTGCTATGGTTGAATGGCTGTCCAAGAAGGACTGTTAACGGTGCCAAATGCCCACTATGTAACAACAAGGAGTTGGATGACATTCAGCATTTTGTAGGGTGATGCCCCGTCCTAAGAGAATTCTGTCTGAGGTTTGTTACAACAGAAGAGGTAGTCATGGCGTTAAATGGAGAAAGGGGATGGAAGAATCTGGCTGGATTTACTGAGGGGGCTATAATATGTGGGAAAAATATTATCATTAAACATTAAAAATAGAATGAACTTAAAGAGAGATTGAGATCAAAATAGTTGGGACTTAAAAACTACATTCATAAATTGTTAAGCAAGTTTAATTTGTTGATTTGAATATTCTCAAAAAAAAATATGTATCAATTTATCGGTCAAAAAGTATTGGGGGCAAAACCACAGACACACACAGATAGACGGGAGGTAATCTTATATAGTAAATTATAAAGACGCATCAACAACTTTCACAATAGTCATCAGCCACAACACGGCGCTTATCGAGGTTTCAAATAAATGTTGCGTGTGCTTTTGTTAAGTTTTTAAATTTATTACGCCGAGGAAACACAAACAATTTTAATACGAATGGTGGATGTCGTTTGGGGCCTGTAGTGCTAACTTCTTGAGCAGCGCATTGAAAGGGGGGCGGTAAAATAAATTTATACAATTGTTTGAAAGTGTTTGCAGTTTCTTAACCATTGTTTGATTCTTATACGTTTGCTGCAAATGAATTTCGCGGGCCGTTCTTTCTTTTCTTTCTGATACTTAATACTCCTCGTCCTCTGGTGGTGCATCGTCTGGGGGCGCAAATCCTTCCTCAGTCGCATAAAGAATATCAAGTATTTTCTGTGTCAGTGGATGTGTGTCTCCATCATCCGCCTCCTGGCAACGAATTTTAATGTCGCGCAATTTAATTAATTTCTTTGGAAGAATAGCTTTTACACATACGGTCACCTTCACCAGCTATTGGCGCCAGCTGTGAAGTATAGTATCTAGCCATGAAAAAGCAAATTCTCGAACTTTGCCGTTCGGATGCGGCGTTAAACTGTAGGTCCCTTTCTCTTGTGCGAAAAATTTAAGGCACACACGCCAAGAGATTGTGAGAAGCTTGGCTTGGCCCCGTTGGAGGAGCTGTCGGCCAATTTTACATTTACAATTTAGAAAAGTAAAAATCACGCTCCTTCTCTAATTTTTCAAGATTGAGACGCATATCCATGACCTGGTTTGACAGCTCTTCGATCTGTTGGTTGTTGGCTGCATTGGCCGTATCGTTCTTCTTGACCGCTCCCTTCTGCTAGGCGGGGTTCCTTCGCGCACGGCACTGGCATCGAAATCTCTACCATCGTAATTGGCATCAACAAACTTTTTGAACCATTGCAAAAACTCGAAATTATCTTGGAAGCTACCTTTGATCAATTTGTCAATGGGATTTATTTTGTCAACCGACATCTTTTTGAAACCAGCCTGTAAAATCTTAAAATTCTGTATGTACTCGTGCTCGAGATTTGTGCGGAATTTGACACGCTTGAAGGGCACTGGATTGGGGAACAGCATATCCATGAACTGACAATAGGCGGCGCCCGTGCACAGCTCTTCAATTTTTGCGAAATGGGATTGAAGGCAATCGTTGACCCAGGCCAGCATGTCATGGCGCGACATATTCTCTGAGGTGACGTTTGTAGAGTAAACGTTTACAGCCATGATGTCTCCTTTCTTGAGCGGTACACAAAGAAGATGAACCGTTTTTATATTATATTTTCTCAAGAGTCAAACGAGCGAGTGTGCTCCGTGCAAGTAAGTAAAAATAAATACAAATGTATTAATTATAATAGATAAATTATTATAGATTATAGACTTGTAACCATTGTTTAAACAATAAATGAAAAGCTGACGGATACACACAAAGCTTTATAAATGTTTATTTCTTGAATATGGGCTAATCCTGCGTTGCGGACGTTATATTTGTACGCCAAATTTGCTTGTTAGAATTGACACAGCTGGCGTCCACATTGGTATATTTTAATATATTTTTTTGCAAAATGCAGTTCAAACCCAATTTAAAATAAAAGGTTATGTGTTTCTGAAAAAAAGTTAAGCTTGTTTAAAGTTCCGTTTGCGGACGTTACAAAAAATGGAAGTCCGCCTTGAGGCTTATCTGCTTTTACACATTGTTTAGCGATATTTGCACAATAAACAAAACAAGTCTAAATACCAAAAATTAAGTGGAATAAACGACCATTTCCACCCAGCTTTCAAAAGAATGGTAAGTCGATCCGTTATTAAAATATCTTAATTTTTGGTTTGTTGCGGACGGTACACTTTTTCCATTAAGCCAAACTGTGAAAAAAAAATTTTATTTTTCATCCGATTGACTTGAAACTTGGTTTTGTATGCATAGTACGCGAAATAAGGCGACACGTGTTTTCCCGATTTCCGAAATTCCGCCCTCGAGGGAAACGACCAGAAAATTCTGCATGGAAAATAAATTATTGTTTATCCGATTGTTTTGAAACTCGGTTTGTAAGGATAAAATTCGAATTAATGTGTGATTTCATTTTCCGATGTTGCAAGTACCGATTTTGCTAGTTTGCCCTCAATATTTATCAATTATTAATATTAATGTTATTTAAACAGATTCAAGCACAGATTCAGCACACAAAAATCCATTAGAAACACCTATTTCCACCTCATATTATTAAAAAAAAATTGTTTGTTTGTCTGTGCCCTTTTTTCCCTGAAGACGAATCCCATTGACCTCGAGCCAGCTAAAAAATCCCAAATAAAAAACATAGGTCGCTATCCATTGCAACTTATAATGAGTACCTTAAATAAAAAAATGAAACAAATCTTAAGTTTATACTGAAACGACTGTTTTCTGTTTTCAAGAATTAATACAAGCAAGAGGTAGGTGTAAGTATGCATCTGCGAAGAACAATCTAACCATCGTAGAACAATATTGCTTACATATTTTGAAGCTTGAATAAAGGTAGATAGGTTTTATTAAACATAAAGCTTACAAAGTTGATTTTATAAATAGTGAAGTTAATTTATATGTGTGTGGCAATGGCTATAGCCGTCAGCCAAAATGTTGCTATTAAGAAATATTATTTTTATATTAATATTATTTAAAAGTACGTGAAATTTTGTGTGTTTATCCTTTGTTTCGTTTAGAAATATTCTGATAAAATTTGGCCTCTATATTTGAGAGCATGGCAAATAAAGTTGGCGAGTGTCTTCCAGTCTTTTCCATTTAACCATTCGTTGGCTTCTTCAACATTCAGGAAGCGTTGCTTGAGGTGCAGATTTCTAATTTCGCCGAGGATTGGGCACATGGCAATGAAGTGTAGCACATCTTCGACAGCTCCCAGGTTGCATAAGGTGCACTGCGTGTTTGACGTTCCCATGTGGTGCTTATTGTTGAGTGGTAACATTTCCGAGCGAGCGCGACATATTAAGCTGATATGGTGCAGTGTATTTTCATCGCTAAAATAGTTTTTATCTCCTAGGCTTAAGTTTAGTTTTCTATAGCTTGTTCGGGAAGTGCTTTGCACCGCCAGAGATATATACGAAGTCCTCGTTGAGTCGTACATTTTTTGGATGATCTCTGTATGCGAGTTTTTCCATGTGGTGTTGTCTGAGAGGTTGATGGAAACATCTAGCTCACTGCCTATCCTTTCCCACTCTTGGAAAAACTGGAGCCTGTTCTCAATGAGATATCTTGTTACAATTTTTGGAAGTCGACTGTCTGGCATGCTCATCACCCTTTGAAAGTAGTTGAAGTGCAGTCGCAGTGTGTCCAAATACAACGGGCCTAGTCCTGTTTCGATGTGCAGTGCATAGTTTGGCGTACTTCTAGGTAGTCTAAAAACCTTTTTTTAGAAAAAAGCGCTGTAGTTTTTCCACATCTTCAAAAGAAATATAGCCCCATATTTGAGCGGCGTAAAACATTATGGCTTTGGACGTTGCCGTGAAGTATTTGTACTTAACACTATGCGCCACTTCTTGTTTACCAAGCAGTGACTTCCAGCAGGAGTTGATTGCCTTCATTGATTCGCTCAGTTTTTCTCTCATGTGTTTCTTAAGCTGCATGTTCTGCTCAATTACCACTCCAAGGTACTTATAGTGAGAAACTTTCTCCAGTACTTCCCCGTTCAGATGCCAGTTTTCGGTTGCTGCCGTTCTCCCTCTGCCATCGCGAATCGTCATTACTTTTGTTTTAGAGACGTTGATACTCAGGCTCCACTTTTGACAGTAGCTGTGCAACGAGTTTAGCATATTTTGAAGGCCTTTGGGTGATTCTGACATAACGACCATATCGTCAGCGTACATAAGGGCCTTAATTGTCTGACCAGCAAATTTGATTCCTCCAGGAAGAAAAGGGACTATATCGTCTATATACAAAGAGAACAGTAGTGGACTCAGCAAGCAGCCCTGCTTGACGCCTGTATTGTTTTCAAACCATTCTGATAAATGTTTACCATCCCAGACTGCACTCATGTTCTCGGAGTACAGCTTTTGTATTATTTTGCAGACTTTTGACGATAATCCTAGTCCATTTAATTTGTGAATTAAGCTGTGCCTGTTGATAGTATCGAAAGCTGCCTTGAAGTCGATAAAACATAGGTGATCAGTAGGAAGAACTATCCACTGTACTATATCCTGCTCTGAATCCAGGTAAAAAACTTTTTAACAAACCCCAAAAACTAAAAAAATTAAGTATATTAGAGATAAAACACTTTAACCATAAAATAAAATTATAATAAACCCATAAAATATAAAAAAATGATAGTATATTATTTTAAAAAATTAAAAAAAAAATTAAAAATAATATAAAAAAATAAAATAATAATATTTAATATAAAAAACAAAGCATTCCAATCCATATAAAATATTAAACAAAAAAAAAAATTAAACCAAAAGGGATTAAAAAAAACCCAAAGGGTTAAAAAAAAAAAGTAATCCCGGATATGCTTGAACCAATCAGAAAAGAATTGAGTTGATCGTTTGATCCCAAGAAAGATTCCAATTATCCGGGGGAATCCTAAGATAGAATTAAAAATTTTTTTAAAAAAAAAAATTTGTATAGTCCCAACCCAAAGCTGTACCATTTTTGGCATGTTTGACTTTTTAATTTGAGGAAAGACAACTCTTCTTTTTCCTCCGCCAGGCCATGGCCATGGGACATCCATATCAACTTCAAACTAGGTTTATTTAAGACTTCTGAAAAAACAAATAAATATATACAAATTGTTGTGCTCAACTGGGATTTGAGCCCACGTCCATGCGCGCACTGAACATGAATGGAATGGCATTTCATCGCACACCACCAACCCCATCTGTTGTTGCTGCATGTCTAAAAGGCTACTTATATTTCTTCGCTCTCGCTCTCCAATTTATGGACATGTGATCTCAAAAGGGATTGAAGTAAGCACATTTGGAATGATTCAAGTTCGAAAGGCATGGGTCAATCCTTATAGGATTGAATTGTGTATAATATCCTGGAAGTCGAGATTGAATTTTCAAGCTCATGCCGGGCTTACTCCAAGATTTAAAAGATTGAAATTATCTCGACTTTTTTTAAAAGTATGTAACAGGCAGAAGGAATCATTTCTGACCATATAAAGTATATATATTCTTGATCAGCATCAACAGCCGAGTCGATTTAGCCTTGTCCTGGTCCGTCTGTCCGTCCGTCCGTCCGTCCGTCCGTCTGTATGAACACCTAGATCTCAGAGATGGTAAGAGATAGAGGTTTGACATGTATGGGACAAATGCTTCTTTTATCTGCACGCAGATCAAGTTTGTTTCCCGCCCCCGCAATTTGGGAAAAGTTATATCTCTTACTGTTTTAAAGATAGAGGATTCGTACCTTCTAGAGATAGTTAGTAATTAGCAAAATGAATCGATTTGCCGAAAGAATGATAAAGATCTCCACTACCACCCTAAAAAAATGTTGCGTACTTTTTGGATGGCCACACTAAGGAACGCGGGAACACTGTTAAACATGTTTTTTCATGAGTAACGGGTATATCGAAGACGGTTAGAGCCGACTTTAACTTAAATTGGGTAAATGATATTTTTCCTGATGCTTGGTGGTATAGCCGTTTCAAAAATTTTATTAAACTCGGTGGTAAGAGCGTTAAGATAGTCCTCCGTGGCGCTGTAAGGGAATTCCGGCCTTGCACTCGATCTTCTCCTGGAGCTTTGTTTGATTTAAGGCCTGAGATTGCCCGTGCAACTCGCTTATGGATATGAGCGCATCCAGTTTTTCGTTGTGAATAATGGTCACAGAATTGGGAAGGGGTTGCCTAACGCTTGGATTATTTAATGAGAGGGGCTAAAATGTGCGGCTAGATCCATTGCAGAGCGTCATCAATGATTTTTGCTGACGCTCCATTTTTTTTCTCCTGTAGCCCAGAATCTTTTGCTGTCCGTGATTGTGGCCAATTCCTGTCCTAACCTGAAACTTGAATATGTATCTTTTATTCCATTAACAAACATTTGGATTTTGAACATCAATAAATTTCTGTCCTTGGTTTAAAAATTTCGGATCAGCCCATATATAAATGATCTGCATTTACGAATCATATATATGAATATGAAAAAATAAACATCTATCCATCTATCTATATATATTGCGCTTCCTCTTGCCATGAAAAAGTGAAAGAAACAAGTCGTGTTTTTCAACCTGGCATCCCATTTTCCCAACCGACAAGTATTTTACCCCCTAACCTAATCATCGTGACCCACCTACAAGTTTTTGGAAATCTCAACCTCTACATGTTCACCATCAAATGATACCTCCAATCTTTAAAATCACCAGAAC
>JAEIFU010001632.1:0-45819 GCA_018904235.1 Lordiphosa stackelbergi | reverse complement strand
GACAAATGTGCAGCGTATTTTTACCAAAAGACTTCGTGCAAAGATTGGTTAAGATACCTTTAAGACTGACGGAGGAGATAGCATAGAAACAGACGGACAGACGGACACGGCTATATCAACTCAGCTCGTCAGGTTGATGAAGAATATATATACTTTATGTGGTCGGAGATGCTTCCTTCTATGCGTTACAAACATCCGGGGTGTATAACGAGAGCATTAGTTAAAGTCGGCTTTAACCGACTTCGATATACCCGTTACTCATGAAAAGTAATGTTTAACAGCGTTCCTGCGTTCCTGAGGTTGAACATCCGAAAAGTATGCAACATTTTTCAACTCTGCTATTTATCTTCCGACCATGACGAAAATTTCAGGGATTATAGTTATTGCTAATATAAATTGTAGTTTTAAATTTGAATTCGCTCTCTTAAGAATGTGGGAGTTATTCAACATTTTATATTGTGGGGGCGAGGGGTGGGCGTGGCAAACATTTAAAATATACTTGATCTGCGTGCAGACAATATGAGTCTACATGTCAAGTTTGGTGGCTCTAGCTCTTCTAGTCTCTGAGTTCTAGGTGTTCATACAGACAGACGGACAAGTCTATATCGTTTTGGCTGTTGATGCTGATCAAGAATATATATACTATATATGGCCGGAAATCATTCCTTTTGCCTTTTACATACATTTGTACGACTTTAGTATACCCTTTTTACTCTACCAGGAACGGGTATAAGAATAAGTCATAATAAGTCGAAACTGCTCTCCTATGTGCAAGTGAACCGAGGTTCGAACCAAAACCTTAGGTTCAGAGGTTTTAGGAACCGGTCCGCGAACCGAACCTTCTGAAAAGTTTAGAGGTTTGCAGCCTTGGAAGGCACACACAATACCGCTGCAGTACACCAGGCCACACAAAATTGAATTGTTGTATAAAACTGTACATAAATGTTCTTTGCAATTTAACGTGATGTCGCTCGCGCTGAATCCAAATATGGAGTTTAAAAATTTCTCAGTAGAACAGATTTCGAGATAATCTCAAATGACCGTTTTTCGCATTTTTGAAAAAGTACATCTCACTTCATTTCAAATATCTCAATTATGAAATATTTTATGAACAAGTTTTGTACACCAAATTAAAGCTAATAAAATTATCTTTTAGTCGTTAATACATAATTTTATTATCAAGTTCCGTTCTAGCAAACGTGAAGATAAAATTTCCGATTTTTCTTTTAAAGGATCTTGATCCCTTATTAGATCGTTCAGTCCACTTTGGCAGAAGGCATTTCTCTCTTTTGCGTGTTCTTGATAGTTTGCTAAGTCATCGGCTGTTTTTAGATGAGTCATGCACTAAGAAAAAACGACCATTCAAAACCCAGCACAAGTGTGCTCCTATTTGAACGATCTCGTTCGTGAATTATCGTTCACAAGACAAACCCGACGTTCACGAAAAATCACCACTAAAAAGCTTTCTTACTAAAACTGGCACAAATTACAACAGAAACGCGAAAATGGCGTATTGAGAAATGTTTTGCATTCTAGAATAATTATTAATATATAAGCTTAGTACTCAGACAAACTAAATCTTCGGCTAGCGGAATTGACAACTTATTCCGATGGGTGGGCCTGCGTACGGTGCAGTGTGACTGTTCAACGCCAAAACACCACTCTTCATCAAAATACCACCAAATGTGAAACGGTCACACTGCACTGAATTGATTGCATTTGAATTTAGTTAATTGTTTTTGCAAATATTTGTTTATTAACACAAAAAAAATCTTCGGGTACACGCTGACTCGAGCTCTTGGTTTTTCCACTCAAGTAAAACATTCAAGGCAAAGCCTTTAGCAAAAAGCTTTGTCACTTTAGTGAGCTTTGGCCTTGCCTTAATAATGCAGTTCGCCGCAAAGTCTCGAGCGAGGTCGGTAGCCGTGATGGTAGTGAAGCCGAATCTTACGCTAAACAGTGCGAGAGGTTATGAGTTCGATCCCTAGAGAAAGAAGACAAAGTTAATAGAACAAAAAAAGAGGAACTCAGAAAGAGAACTAATTTAATATAAAATGTTAAATAAATTTACTTTTGAAACAAAAGAAAATCATTTAAAAACATTTTTTTCAGCGTTAATTTTGCGAGCACATATGACACCCGCTGTTCACGGTTCAAGAAAAAGCGGGATTACTCTACTTTTGTCAACAAATGGGCTTGATTTTGGTAGATTTAGAACGGATTTTTTTCTGAGTGTGCTTTACCCACGTGCCGGACCAAAATCATTGTACAACGGATCAACTAGTGTCTGTGCTGAACTCTAAAAGCTTTTCAACAAATTCAAATACTGTGCACACAAACGGGGGAGCAAATCGGACCATAAACATTTTTAATACTACTTGAACGGTAAAACTATAATAACTTCTACAATTTCCAACAGATTTCGATGTATGAACACTTTTTGAATTAGTTATACATTAGGTAACATCATCCAAAAGCGAAAGAAATTTAAAAAAAAATGTTCTTGCTGAAAATAGCGGTGTAATTTACGGTTTTTTATTTAAATTCTCGATAAAAATGAAACAAAGTTCTCGATATCCACAAATTTTACAATAAAATGATGTATTAACGATAACAAAGAATAATTTTTGATTCGATTAATCCGATGCACCGTTCCAAAGTTATATTTTCAAAATTTTAACTATTGACGGTGAAAATTTGGGGTACTTTCATCTATATTTAGTATTTAAAATAATAGCCATTAAAAAGTTTTTGGAACTGGGTTGGCAAAAATGATATGGAATATCCCATATTCTTTAAAATATTACATTTCCTTAGTGTAAACAAATCTATAAATTCCATTCCGATATTAGCATTAGTATTTTTGGATCTAGGAAACTTAAGCTGTATTTACACTTGTTTGATTTCTGATATTAGAGACTAAACAATGTTCTAACTATATGAGTAGGCAATCAGAGTTTCTCAAATGAGTCTTTTGACAGCCAACTCACCATGTACTGAGCAATTCTTCTGCTATATCACATGAGATCATACCAGACAAAGTGAATGTACAGCTTAAATAAGTATATTTTTGAAAACACAATCAATAAAACTTAAATAGAAATGCCTCAATGCTTTTTTATGCTATATTTCATAAAAAGTAAGCAAGATTATATCCAGACTTTAACGCTCCATTGGCTAAACTAAGCTAGTGTCTCTCAAGGTTTAGATCTAAGAATATTATCAATCAAAATTTGCCTTTAAAAATTTATAGAATCGTATGTTGTATTAGCATTTTCCGTTAGTAAATTAAAGAATTAGGTATATCTTGAATCGATTTATGACTAGAGCCAATGTGACTAAATATACATGTTTGCAGATTTTCCAGGACCTTAACTAAAAACCTTGACGAAACATGGCCAAAAATATGAAGATATTCAGTACATACAGCATAAAATTTAATCGCATCCTAATTATGCTAATCAAATTTTATTCAAAATTAACCAAAAACAAAATAGGCAAGAGTCTAAAACTGGTTTCTTCGGAACCTTTCCTATTTAAAAGAGATTTGCCTGCCCGCTTTTAGCCCTTATTGGGAAACTAAATTTAGTAAATTATTAAGACCTTCGTTTTTTATTTATTTATTTATCTTGAATTGTTTTATTTAAATGTTTTTGAATTTAAAATAGTTTAACATAATTGTAACTGCAAGATGTCTTCTTAGGTAATATCACCTCTGGAAGCTGAAAATAAATGAAAAACCTTACATTAGTATACAGAATCAAAATAGATTTATAAAAGTAAATAATTTTTATTGCAAGAGCTTGGATCAGACACCTTAAACCATCATTAAGCCGAAGCTTTCTGGTGGAAACCGCAAAAGGAAATTGAAGTAATCATCATTTACGGCTCTTGCAACAACATTTAAGGATTTCTCAAGAGTTTTCATTAAAATTGAAAAAATCTCAACTATGAGACTTAACTTCTCTTATACAATTTCGAAGTGTTTCTTACCTTTTTAAAATGCACAGCAAGCAGCATAACCTCAATTTTAGGCGATGCCACTCTTCACTAGCGTGATTGATAAGGGACATTTCAAAAGTACAGCACATCCAAAAATGTCAATTGCTGGAAATGAAAAATATTTTTATCCAATTATTAATTTAATTTGTATGGAAAGCAAATAATTTTAATTGCAAGAGCTTTGATCAGACACCTTAAACCATCATTAGGCCGAAGCTTTCTGGTGGAAACCGCAAAAGGAAATTAAAGTAATCATCATTTAAGGCTCTTGCAGCAACATTTAAGTTTAAAAATTGGGTCATTCAGTCTTACAACTATTATAGAATTTTCAAACATTTCTTACCTTTTCACACAGCAAGAGACATAACCTCAATTTGGGGCGATGCCTTTCTTCACTAGCGTGATTGAAAGTACAGCACATTCAAAAATGTCAGATTCTAGAAGTAAAAAATAATTACAACAAATTAATAGTCATTGTACAGACAAGGCATTAAATAAAGATTCGTTATATTTTTTAATCAGTTTACAATTTGCAGCATGGGTCTGCTCAGAACAGGTCTGTGTAAAAACTCATCAGGGAAATAAGCAAATGCATATGTATGCACAAAATAGTCAAATTTGAAAAATTCGTCCCACTGTGCATGCATATGCACGTGTGTACATATATATAGAATTCAAACTTACCATTTTTTCCAACAGAAGTATCAAGCGCTCCGCTCACATGGCGTGGGGGAAAATTGTGTGTTCAGCCCTGCAAAAAAAAATGCAGTTTTACTTAACAATCGTCTTAAGTACACACTTTATAAATATTAACGAAAATTTTAAGCCATCAGCTTGCCTATTCATCTTAAAATGAACAAACTATGGTTCAATTAAACATTGAAAAATACAATGTAAAATCGAGGCAGTTCGTCCCTTCAGTCTCGTCATCAGTTTCATCACTTGTGGCATTTTTGATATATTTTATTTTAATTAACTAAATATATTTTCACATCTTTGGAAGAACTTACCATCTCGGCCGGATATCAAAAAGCGAATGAAAGAGCTGTGGTGGGCACGTGTTCTATGTTGAGAGAGACCAGAGTTGAGTACTTTCGGGATTGGTAAGACCGGAAAATAATGCAGCAAACGGTCACACCAGCTTCGTTGTAAATTTAGCCATTTTTTCCACCAGTTACTGACTGTTAAATGTGTAAAACATCAACAAAAATTAATTTAAAATATCTAATCCATGTCGAGTAATTAGATAAGAACTACTGGTTTTGGCAAAACTGAATAGTTTTCAGTTGTTGAGCTTAAAAAATAGCTATATTTGGTGGGAATAATAGCCAAATTGGCAACGCTGCTACCCAGCCTTTTTCAAGTCAGATCTAGCTATTCAATTCAGAAATATGTTTTTAAATGAGTACTTTAAGGCCTCTCTTTAACAAAATAGGTACCAGTGAAAGTTTTCCAAGGCGGCATTGGCATTTTTAAAGCAAAGCTGAGGCTTAATTCGAATTGCAATTATCGATAACAAGTATACATTTTTAGCGGAAAAATCTGAAGCATTTCCCTCAGTTCAATGAAAGAACATACTTATACCCTTGTTCCACTGGCACGGTCTAGAGTTGATTCTCTAGATAATCTATATGACATCACTCTTTCCCAATTTAACCCAGTTGTGCTCTTTTCTAGCTAAAGCTGATTTTTTTCCATATACATCTAGCTATATTTTGTTAGATCTGGCAGCACTATCTAAAAACAGCTGATAACTGTCAACACGTGCCACCAGCCTTTCCCGATTTTCTATTGTTTATATCCTAAAAACCTAAAAAATGGTAATTAACCTTTTATACCAAACGATAGACTCTATCCCTGACCCATATTTCCCATTCACCGTTTAGGGCAAGCAAAAGAAAACCCAGAAGATCAAAAAACAACGTAATGCCCAGCTGAAGCGTCTGATGAAGCCCACCGATTCTCGTATCAAGGAGCAGAGCCGTGTAAAGCGACAGAAACCCACCGATCCACATGCCGTTAAAGTACACGAAGCCACACAACAAAGTTCGGCCCTGTTCTTTCAATACAACACCCAGCTGGGTCCACCCTACCATATTGTTCTCGACACCAATTTCATCAACTTTAGCATTAAGAACAAACTGGATATTGTGCAGAGTATGATGGATTGTCTGTATGCCAAGTGTATACCCTATATCTCGGATTGTGTACGCGCCGAACTGGAAAAGTTGGGTAACAAATACAAATTGGCCCTGCGCATCATCTCCGATCCGCGTTTCGAGCGCTTGCCCTGCCTGCACAAGGGCACCTATGCGGATGATTGTCTGGTGGAACGTGTACGTCAACACAAATGCTACATTGTGGCCACAAATGATAAGGATCTGAAGAATCGGATACGCAAAATACCTGGAGTGCCCATTATGTATGTGGCGGCGCATAAATATGCCATCGAACGTATGCCCGAAGCGTACGGAGTAAAGGCGTAAAATATATGTAAATAGATCATAGTTCTCTGTATGCTTACTAAATAAACAAATTGATTCTTTAAGACAAAATTTCGACTCTTCAATCCTTTGCCTTTTCTTCCAAATTTAAATTGTAGAAAATGAAATTTTGTTCCCTCTAAAATAAATACAATTTCTCATCTATAATTGAAAGCAGTTTGTTTTTATTTCCTTGGAAAAATTAACTCTCAATTCAGTTGAATGATCTTAGGCTTCGGCGTGCAGACGAGCTGTGGGCTTGGACAAGAAGTCGGAGTATGCCTGGTAGGGGGTAGAGCCCAGTGGCATTTCCTTCCACAAATCTGGCGTCAGATAAGCATAAGTCTTGGCAATGGCCGCATATGTGGCCTTGGCAAAGTTACCCAAAGTGCCAGTGGAACCACGTGCCGAGGTATAGCAATCCTCAATGCCAGCCATGGTCAACAGCTTCTTGGGAACGGGAGCAGACACAATGCCAGTACCACGGGGCGCGGGAATCAGACGCACCGACACCGAACCGCACTTGCCAGTTACCTTGCATGGCACTGTATGGGGCTTGCCGATCTTGTTGCCCCAGTAGCCACGACGCACGGGAACCACCGAAAGCTTGGCCAGAATGATAGCACCACGAATAGCGGTGGCTACTTCCTTGCTGCACTTGACGCCCAAGCCAATATGGCCATTGTTATCGCCAATGGCCACAAAGGCCTTGAAACGGGTACGCTGGCCGGCACGTGTCTGCTTCTGCACGGGCATAATCTTCAAGACCTCATCCTTCAGCACTGCAGCGCCCAAGAAGAAGTCAATGATCTCGAACTCTTTGATGGGCAACGAGTACAGATAGATCTCCTCCAAGGACTTGATCTTGCCTTCGCGCACCAGACGACCCAGTTTGGTGACTGGAACCCATTCCTTGGAATCTTCCTTGCCACCACGTCCACGAGGACCGCGTCCGCGGCCACGACCACGACCACCACGACCTCCGCGAGAGCCAAAACCGCCTCGGAATCCACCACGGGCTGGAGCAGCGTCCGCCATTCTGTTACAAAAGAGAAGACAAAATGCACGATGAGAGTAGAACTACAACTATATAATATATATATGTATATATTGATAAAATGCTTGGTAATCAGACACCTTAGGCCATCTTTAGGCAAGTGAATGCCTTCTGGTGGAAACCGCAAAAGGTAATTAGATTAATCATCATTTTAAAGCACTTTGGAAAAATTTTCTTCGTCTACGGCCGCCATTTTGAAACACGTGGTTCTGGGGTAAAAAAAAGCGATTTAATATAGAAATATGTAGTTCGCTACGTGTTTTAAAATGCTCATTTCATTACGCAATGACTTGCCCAGACTTGGATTATTTCTACAAATGACATTTACTATTTTTTCACATTATTAAATAATTTTTTTAAGCTTACTTGTAGGTTTATTAACTGGTTGGGGTGAAGACGAAAAACCAAATGGACGAGCCCAAAGCAGCACAATAGAGAGGCCAGATTCAGCGTCGATGATGGCGTTGCCGTACTGAGCGAAGGCAACACTTGGCCACACTAGACTATTTGGAAGGCGCAAAATTTCAAATGTGCATTTAAGTTTTCCTTCTTGTTAATTACTAATTAAAATCATGATCAAAGTTGATAAGCCAGTCGAAAAATTTAGTTCGTTCTTGAAAAGTTGATGAACCAGTCGAACAATTTTTGTTCGTTCTTGAAGTGTTTATACAGTGATTAAGTGCAATGGGGGGAGGTAGACTTGATGCTTGATTTCTTCATTAGTTTGAATTTGTGATGATTTACAAATCAAAGTTAGAATTATAAAGAGTAAGTTGTATGCTATTTTGTTTTTCAGACTTGGTAACCCCAAAAATGCTCAGTAAGGTTTGCCATTTCACCATAAATAGATTAACAAACGAACAGCGCTTGCTAAACATAAAAGTTTATAATCAAAATTCATGCTCTGTGAAAAATGTGGAATATTGTCTTCAGCGACGAAGCTCATTTTTTGACTGGATGGGTACATCAACAAACAGAATTGCAGAATTTAGTCTGATGAGCAGCCAGAAGCAGTTCCAGGGCTGTTAGGGCACTATAAAATTCCCTTTTTGGTGCGGTTTGTACGGCGCCATTTGGACCGTAGTTTTCCGAAATAATAAAATTGAAGCTTACATCAATGGATAGTACGGATAATTACCGTCTTTTTTTTTGCCCAAGCGGAAGAATTGGACTTGGTTGGCATGTGGTTTCAAAAAGGCGGTGCCTGTCACACGGCACACGAAACCATGGACATATTAAAAGGCGAGTTTGGTGAACGATTTGACTTTACGAATGGACTTTTTACTTAGCCTCTGGCACCAATCACATGAAATAATCTTTGAAAAAGTAAGTGCCGGGCATTAATGTATCGCTCCAAATAAATATTTCATTCACTATTGTTAATTTTCTGTTTTTATTTTTAAATTTTCAACAAACGCTTTAAAAATCAAACTTTAATTGATGATTTGCCAATAAAATGCTGGAGCAACGAGCTCTAGGCAATGGATTGGAAATCCTGGTAATGACAGTGAAGAAAAATTTCGGAAAAAGATGGTAGTTTAAGGAGAGGAAGTCTTAGACCGGATAACAAGGAGGTATTAGAATTCCTTTGGAATTTGTGATAATGAATCTGTTGATTTCGACTATTCAAAGAAGCCTTATCGGAAATATTTAGGCCCGTAATTTATATTTACTTCTTCTTATTCTTTGGTCGCTTAACTGCCTCGGTCGCTTATATTAATGCCAGTCGTTTCTGTTTCGTCCGAGCTGGCACCAGCTGTTCACACCAAACATGTCAATATCTTGACACACCTTTAAATTTACATCCAAGTTTATTCTTAAAATTTTCCAAAAAGTATATATTTTCACCCTTTCCTTTTTTTAATTCCTAACTTCAAAATAACATTCGAAACTCCGCCAGGAAATCTAGTATTGTAAGGCAAACCAAATATAGTCGAACTATTTAATTACGAACTTTCGTACAATGAAGTTCTCTATACAACGAGTTCGTTTCCTGAACATTGAAATTTCGTATTACGTATTTTTATACACTTGAAAAGTGTATTATAATTTTGCCCAGAAGTTTGCAACGCATAGAAGGAATCATATAAAGTATATATATTCTTGATCAGCATGACGAGCTGAGTCGATTAAGCTTTGTCTGTCCGTCTGTCTGTTTCTACGCGAACTAATCCCTCAGTTTTGGAGCTATCGAGCTGAAAATTTGCACAGAGTCTTCTTTTTACTGCACGCTGCTAATATGTCTGAACCGACCGGATCGGATGACTACTTCTTGTAGCTGCCATACAAATGTTAAAACTGTTTTTTTCTCAATATTATCGCTCTCAAACACGGTCATGGGTAATATGACATGTTTTTAAGCTGATTTGCGAAGTTTGGTCGAAGTCGCTAATCGTTGTGACAAGCTATTTCAAGTGTATCAAAACTTCGGTGCAGACGTAGTTAGCTTTGCCTTTCTCGATTTCTCTACATTACGAATTTTTCTTAAGTTTGACTGTATTCCTGTATAAAAGGGGTTCTTCAAGACAGTATTTGAAAATCATATCCAATCTTCAAATAAAAAAGTTGAGAGCATTTAAAAGGGAAGTAATATCGAGCTCAATTGAAGGCAATTTATGCACCTTTTTATTATATAAATATTAATTAGTTTAATACTTCCATCTTTTCGAAGACTACTTAAGCTCTTCTGTAATTCATTTAAATTAGTAAAAGAAAGATCATTTTTTACGTATAACAACAAAATGATGCATTAATCCTATATTTTAAAAATTTATTAAAGCGGAACTGAAAAAACTTTTCCAAGAACAAGAAAATTGAAGATTTATCTGATAATTAGTTTGGATTTACCTTCCTTAAAATAACAAATTTAATTTATTATAAACAAGATTTCTTATAGGGTCAACTCTACAAATCGTATTGCAATTTCTGAAGAACAAGAACGATTTATAATAATTTTCTTAAAAATTGTTGAAGTTAACAATTGTTCTTAAAAGAACTACATTCAATATTACGTCTTTTTGTAAATAAGATGACCACATAAAAGAAAAAAAAAACGTCTTTAAAAAATAAACTTAAAATTATATAGAAATTTTCTCAAAAATGAACACATTTCAACTTCAACCAACCACCGCTCTGTGGTCGATTCTTTCAATGCACAATGGTCCCAAAGTCGATTTTTTTGGCATAACGTCTAATTATAAAGATTTCTGCATGAAATTTGGTTTATACTCATATTTCGGGCCCCAAGGCGACTCGTTCAATTAAGACCATTATTTTATATAGCTGCCATATAAACGATCTGGCCGATTTTCACTAACTTTGTTGTTTTTCAAACTATTGAACTGAAATTCAGTTTATTCACGTATTTAAGGCTCCCAAGGTGTCCTAACAAATTTTGTTCAATTTGGACTATTATTTTATATATGAATGAATTTAGCTGATTTTGATGATGTAATAAATGCAATATTTACAGAAGCTAATCTATTAATTTCAACTTTAATTATGTATATATTTTTAATCATTAAATTCAGAATCTAAATGTAAACATTTTTATTCTCAATATCGAATCCATCTGAATCGGTATCGTCAGTATTATCTTCATCACAGAGTGGTTCCATGCTACAACTTAATGTAAAAGAGGGAATGTCCAAAAGCGCAATGACATCCGTCTGAAGAGGTATCTTTTTATTTTGTGTCTTTCTTTAATTTAAACATTGACTAGAGATCAGTGGATCGCTAGAGAACATAGCTCTATGAAAATCGACGTGCATATTATTCTGGCGACTGTTTTTCCGTGCATGCATTCTTCAATCAATTTTCTTTGCTCAAACTCAAAGTGGTCTGAAAAAATCGTAATTTCACGGGTTCGGGAAAATTCGGGAAAAAAAACCAATTAGACTATCGTGCAATATTGCATTAACAGTTACGACAATCCACGACACCAAACTTTTACTCCACGAAACATAATTATTTTGAGGTTAAGCTCGCCTAAAACAACACACAACAAAAACACATAAAACAGAGGAGAAAGCAACATATAGAACAAACTCAAACGAAATTGTAATAAAGTTTAAGCTGACTTTCAGGGCTTCGCCAAACTTTAAGGGCTGCATTTCATAATAAAATTTTTCGATTCTATGACCACTGGGATATACTCTTTTAAAAAATAAATCGATTTTCCATAAATCGAAACTTTTTTTTGACTTTATGCCAAAAAAATCGACTTTGGGACCATTGTGCAATGTGGCAATAAATTTGAGCAACTCAGAAAGATGAATAACATTTATTTTATTTTATTAAAATTTGATTTTTTCTTACACATATGTAATTATTTCAACGTAAATAATTTATGAATGAATTTTGAAATATTTAAAATAAAAAAATATTAAAAATAATTCCAAAAAATAATACTTAATTATTTTGTATGTTATCAATTATTGCCTGCCAAATTGGCACAATCGACCACTGTGCAATGTAGGGAAAACTATAAGTTGCATCTTAAACGTTAGACAGCAAGCGTGTGCCATGGAGTAGTACGTAAGGAGGCCTTCCAATTTGTATTCAATGCCGAGGGTAACGAATTCGATCCCCATTCGAGGAGGCGGGCAATTAAAACTTATTTTTCTTTGTTTTTTGGACTTCTAAAATCAACTAAAACATATTGTGTGGGGTGTTCTGTTGCATTTGTATAAAGATGTCTTCTGATCCGATGGAATATGGTGGAGCCAGAGTATCAGCGTAAATAAACATTTCCCATCCAAAGAGATTTCGAATGCGAGAAAGAAATTTTACGTCTGCCTACTCTTTCGAATTGTATTTATAAAATTTTTACATTACTTCAAATTACGTCACAACCTAGGAAAATATTTGTGAATTGCGTAACTCTCGCCCAACTCCGACATGTATTGAACGTCTAGACCTGCCATTACTTTGGTATTTACACCCATCGGTTGAGTTTGCCACCCAATAAAACGCACAAGACATTTTGACTAGCAGTGATTTATTATAATTACACATAAATATGGGTTTCACATAAAAATTGAGCCTTAGATCTGCAGGAAACCTGCCAAAGGATGCATGTCCTAGCGTAATGCATCGGCATAAACTAATTTGAATAAATATCTAGAGCTGCGATTCCTATCATTTTTATGAAGGAACTGGGGGTAAGTGTAAAAAGGTGGTTGGTGGTTAGTGTCACGGCTAAGGGGAAATATCAGAAATAAATATGACTTATGTCTAGGATAAATCGAAGGTATTGCAGTCGAACAGGCCTAAATGCAATTAGGGCCATTTTGCACATAAACCGGCCCCTAATATAATGTATTATGTCTTTGCCATTGCCTGTTAGCCCGACTAGTGTCAATCTAATTGTTGGTGTGGGTATAATAGAGCACAGTATTGCCCGGTAATTGCCAGTGTGAGGCCTTCAACTCGATTAGTTGCAGCAGAGTACGACGTATGGCAGCCGCTGAATCGCCCACATTAAGAAAAGCATCGCGCACCAGAGACATCAGTAGTTCCAGTTGTTGTGGTAGTTGCTGTTCCATATCCTGACCAATACAGGTTAGCACATAAAACAGGCACTCGATCTGCAAAGAATATGGGAAAGCATATTGAAAATGGACGCGTTTTTTATTGCTTTGCAACCCACCTCCGACAAGGAACGCACCGGCGGTCTTACACAATCCTCACAACATTTTGAGAGAAGACTTAGTAGAACCAAAGGTGGCGGCGTACCTTCATGATGGGTACGCAGCTGAATCTGTCTGCGTTTTAGCTGGCAAAACATTTCCGTAAGAAATGCCATGAAAGCCGTAAAACGTACACGTGCTGGCGACTTCATGCCTTGTATGGCATACAATAGCTGTAGAGAATGGGAAAAAATTAAAAGAATTCATGAATGATTGATATCCAATTCCTCATACCTTCTCCCGCTCCTGATACCACTGACGACAAGTGTTCAACAAAGCCTCCAAAAATGTCTCCTTCTGCTCATTGGCTATGATGTTGAGACATAATCTTGAAATGGGCAAGGCAAATCGACGACTTTCCACGGCACGTTTAATAAACTGTGTTGTCAGCTCCATTAGACAACGTGAATTTAGTTTATTGGGATCCTCCAAGGCGGTATCCAACAATGCCTGTATTTCAGGTGTAAATTGACCAATATCGGCCACCTCATTACCCAAACCCAAGCCCAAACCAGCCATTCCACGGGTCAAAGCATCTGCGGATGATAGCGATTTGGAACGCTGCAGTGCATTGCCATTTAGATAGGGATCTAGGCCATTTAGATTCGCCTGATAGGGCGACTGTTGCTGGGGATAATGATTGTTGTTGTAAGGATTGTGCGGTGACTTCTGTGTTCTCGGCTCAGGAGCAAACTTGACGCGATTCGTTGACTGTTGAGTAAATTTATATCGTTTAAGAAGAATTCCTAAAGCACTAGACAAACGTGGCAGCAACAGCTCAAAATACCTACATGCAATATATTCCCACTGGAGGGTGAATTCATCAGCGGCAAACCACTTAATGGATGTGTGACCAATATCGAACGATGTGGCATATTACCCAGCGACATGCCCGCTTGACGTCTATATTGCTGCTGCTGTTGTTGTTGCTGCTGGTGCTGCGCTCCATTGGGTGCAAATATCAGCGACGAACTGGAAGAATGTTGGACATTATAGTTGAGCTCTGCAAGTAAATGGAAGCCAAAAGGGCAAAAAAGGTGACATTAAAATGGTTTTGCTTTACCGATTACTGTTAAGTGCCTCGGCCGGTGAATTCGTCATTGTGAACTCCTGGGCATTTACATTCAGTTTGTTTGTAACACCGATACCAACACCCATCACACCAGCTACATCGCCGCGCACATCTGACCGAGTCAATTTGTTTTTTTTTTTAAGTATTTGGACACACAGGAAGGAAGGAGAGTGGACATGTATGTTATGGGTGGGTCAGTGGGACAGATATGATAAATGTGTAGGATGGCGGTATATGAAAGAGAATAAGAAAAAGAAACATTTGTCTAAGTAATTGTTGTTTTGGTTTAAGCAAAGTTTTGCAGAGAGCGGAGCAACTAAAGCAGCTGGATACACTAGAATTTTGTGCACATACAAGGGAAGTTCCAGGGTGCTGAATGGAATCAACAATTTAATGAATCATGAATGAGACTGAGTTGAAGAGTGATGAAAATTTGGCTAAATTAAAGGCGTTTAAAAATAAATAAAAAATTGATTTTTTATAATTAACCCTTGCAAAGTTTAGAAATATTCATTTCCGACCCTATAAACTATATATTTCCTGATCAGGGTGACGAGCTGAGTCGATTGAGCTTTGTCCGTCCGTCTGTCTGTCCGTCTGTCTGTTTCTACGCAAACTAGTCTCTCAGTTTTAAAGGCTATCGAGCTGAAACTTTGCAACAGAGTCTTCTTTTGCTGCACAATGCTAATATGTCGGAACCGACCGGATCGGATTTCTATATCTTATAGCTGCCATAGGAACTATCGGTCGAAAAGTGGGTCTTTGTGAGAAAAACTTTTTTATTAATATTGTGCGCTTTTATAAAGATTTTAATTTTGGGCCAAATCGGATGTCTATATCCTATAGCTGTCTTAGGAACTTCAAAAGGTTTGTAGTAGAAAAATTTTTTTTTAATGTTACTGTTGGTGACTATTTTCCAATATCGGTCGAAAAGTGTGTTTTATTTAGAAAAAATTTGAGTTTTTAATGCTGGCGTTCCTAAACTCTGATGTATTAATACATTCGCAAGGGTATAAAAACTTCGGCAAAGACGAAGTTAAATTGGCCATCTCGGTTGTAAATACTCTTGGTCATTGTATTCAAACTACTAATCCGATTTGAAAACCGTGTTTTACGCGATTATTTGCAATTAAATTACCATTCGATTTGCATATATCTTTATTGACTCCATTTGACAATCAACGTGTAGTACCGAAAAAATTTAAAAAATAATTGGGGGTCCCACAGAAACCTCTTCCAACCAAATTCCTACCGAATTCCAATTCTTAGGTGACACAGAAATTTCTATTGTTGGTTTCAGACTTTCCCGTTTAGAAAGGAGATTTAGGAAATTTCTTTTCGCGCTAGCGCCCTGTGTCGATGGTGGCGCCATCTTTGAAGGCAGCGGATTAAGAGCGCTGCAAAGTTTACCTTATGCGCCAACAAATTTTTTAATTTTACATTATTTTTTGGAGAATTTGACTTAAATTTTTCGATTTAAAAATCGTATTACAACATTTCAATTCGTAAACATCAAATTAACCCATAACTAAAAAAGGAAATTTTTGGAAATAGATTTAGCCCTTTTTCAGAATAAAGGGAACCCCCCCCCGCCATAATAATCCATAAATAAAGTGGGAAAAATTTTAGAGAAAAGAGCAAAAAACTATAAATAATCTTTAACTTCATTTTGTAAGAGAAATAGTTAAGTAACTAAGATAACAAGGTAATAGTTAAGAATCAATAATTCCTGCCTTCCAAAAAATTATTTAAAAAAAATTCCTTCAATATTTTTCCATGGTTTTCTTTTAGCCGAAATTCGAAAAATGCATGTTTTACTAAAAAATAAATATATATGCTATTCATCGAATGTAATATAATAAAGAAAAAACGTTTTTTTAAGGTAAGGTCACACAGGCAAATAATTTGCCGAAATTTTGATTAAACTTTGGTTAAATAGCTATAATTGCAGATTTTGCATGACTTAAACCTAAAACTATTGTTACGTTCATAAGTTGATGAAATATGGCCGAAAAGTTCCATAATTTTGCCTATTTTAGCTAAATTTTTATCAAATTATTGGCCTGTGGGACCTTAGCTCCAGCTGAATGTTAATTGTTTGATCGGATTGTGAGTAAATCATTTATAATTTTTTGAAATATTGCTCTTTTCTGCGGCCAAATGTGGCAATTGGATTATTACATCCCGCCTGATCCTTTTTATACCCTTGCAAAGGGTATTGTAATTTTGCCCAGAAGTTTGCAACGCATAGAAATATTCATTTCCGACCCTATAAACTATATATATTCTCGATCAGGGCGACGAGCTGAGTCGATTGAGCTTTGTCCGTCCGTCTGTCTGTCCGTCTGTCTGTCTGTCTGTCCGTCTGTTTCTACGCAAACTAGTCTCTCAGTTTGAAGGCTATCGAGCTGAAACTTTGCACAGAGTCTTCTTTTTACTGCACACTGCTAATAGGAACTATCGATCAAAAAGGGGGTTTTAGTGAGAAAAACTTTTTGTTTTTAATGTTAACGTCTCCCAACTCAGCGAATATTCATATTATATGCTTTCACACAGATTTGCAAGTTTTGGTCAAAATCGGATGACTATGTCAGGAACTATCGGTCGGAAAATGGCTTTTATTTAGACAAATTGATTGTTTTAATGCTGGCGTTTTTAAACTCTGATATATTAAAACATTTGCAAGGGTATAAACACTTCGGCAAGAACGAAGTTAGCTTGGCCTTCTCGTTATGTTTTGTGTGGGTTTGAATTTTTCTCACCAAAATTTTTTTGATAAAGCATCCTTTTTATGAACACTCAGTCTGGCCAGCACTTAAAACATTTTTTAGATAGTAAAACGCATTTGTGCTTAATCTAAAATTTAAAAAATTTGACCTCAAGATAAATATTTAAAAAGAAAACATGTCTGACTTCCGCAATTATTGCATGTAAGTTCTTCATAATCCATCAAAGGAATTTTTTTGCCTATACTAGGCAATTACCATATTATTGTTCAACATTTTTTTTCATTATTTATTTGTGCGAGGCTAAGCTACCTCGGAGCATCTGCGCTGGTGTTACAGAAAGATAACTCCAAGAAAGGTTACCCAAAATTTTTGACTTTGCTTGGAACGCAATGATCCAAACACAACAGAACATCTGAAAGCCTAGAGGGTCGTCCGAGTTAGTCTAAATTACCCTAACGTACCCTTTCTGATTGGATTAGATGGCGTGGCGTGCTTGGTTTTGCACAATATTGTAGTTCTACTCCGTTTCAAAATCAAATGGGCATTCTAAGGTGTTTCTTTAACTTCAATAGTTGGTTTTTAAGCTGGGCGCTTGTACCCAATAAAATACCTTGATAAAATTAGCCGAAACGTTATATTCTTCAGTTTTCGGTTGCGTTCAGAATTTTTGAACGGACACTGATCAATAAAATGAAATTAACCTTTACTTCTAGGGTTTTTGGTTCGTTTATAAATTTTCGAAATAAAAAAAGAAAATAACCGTATATTTTTTGGATCTCCGAATTTTACTTAATATTTTACCTGATTCTCAAATACGGTTTCAAGCATGGCAACAAAATTCTAAAATTGTGCAAAAGATTCGGTTTCAAGTTTCGAGGTTTTGAACCTATTCGAACCTGTCGAACCTATTGTTTAGTTCGAATCTTGTTTAACAGTTTTATAGATGATGATACCGAAATATATAAAAAAAATTGACAAAGACATTTTTGAGCTGAATCTTTATCAAAAAACAGATGGGATATGTTCTGCTTCAGGTTAGAGAATCAGAAATTAAAATTTTTTTGGGTCTTTCAAATCGAGTCCAAGGGGATCCTGACTGATTTGCAGACTTGGTTGCGATTATTTATTTCTTCCTTTATAAAAGTCTTTCCTGCATACACACAAACCTCAGGAAGCAAAACTTCATCCTGTAAATGCGAACACTGCTTTATTTAAGACCTATAGTATATTCTAAACAGAAAAGACTGTATTTCCAAAGAGGATGAAACGTTCCCAAAAACTGACATAAACACACATTTCACTAAGCTAAAGGCCAAAAGCATTAAAGCTCACAACACAAAAAAATATAAATAATAATTATAAAATCAAATCCAAATTCACTTACTTGGTGGTCTGTATATATCCATTGCGGGTTTGCCTCGCATCTGACCACCGGGCTGATTACCCGGAACATTAAAGGCCAGGCTGCGTCTTTTATTTATGTTCTAGAATTAAGATGATATTTAATTCGTCCATACTCAATAGAAAGTTCAACTCACCTGCGGATTTGAAGTGCGCACAAAGCTGCGTTCTCTGGATATAACGCCTGGCATTATATTTGGTTGAAAGTCGGGCGACTTGCGCACCTTTCGAGCATCCATATGTTGACTCAAACTGCTGACTGGTTCCATTTTATCAGCCATTTTCATATGCGTTTCCTTTCAATTTAAATGTGTATCTTAAATCTTTGGTAGATTATACTTCTGGGATTCGTGGAATTAACACCTATATATGTTTCTTCTTCAGTATTTGAGTAAATTTGTACATATCACAATGTTTGTTTTTCTTTTTTCTTTCTTTTTTTTTGTTTAGTTTTTGTTAAGTTTTAATACAATTTCTAGTTTAGAGGGGACTTCTTTTCGTAGAGTTGTTATATTGCTTGGTCTGAAAATATAATTAAAAATGAAAAAAGGTAAGAAAGTTGTACCATAACATGTTCACCTACTCATGCAGATCAAACAGCTTCTTGAGTGTCAAATAAATAGAGAGAGAGCAAAAACTACTTGAGCTCAGCTTCAGCAACCGGCTTTATGTTGGCGCGTAGGAGTGCATCTGGTTTTCAGCTTAAGCGCACTTAATTTTTGTATACACAAGAATGACTGTATGTACAATACACACATATGCAGATGACATCAGCCTTAAGAAATTTTGTCTAATTTTTCAGTGACCTTTAAAAAAACTAACGCTAAGCCCATATCATTAAGAATATTTGAAATGTGGGATGAATGTTACTTAAAGAAATCAAGCTTATTAAATGTTACAAGTTGTGTATTAATAAAATTACACAGCATGAGTTGAATCAAAGTTCTTCTCTTTAGTCATAGCTCACCAATTCATTGAATCATGTTTCAAATGACTCAGCTCAGCTTAGCACCTGCTCAATCATGCTTCAATCAAAGAGCTTGTGGGAATCAATGGAGATATAGATCAAATAGCTTAATATATCAAATGTCATACATTTCTAAACTTGTATTTCTGTAAGGCTCAGCCGCCAGGAAGTCGTTGAGTCGAACGAACATTTGGTAAATAAATTGAAATTCCGGCTTTGAACCGTGTTGGTTCAAAATATAATTATAGTATTATTACCAAGACTGCAAATCTGTAAAATTTTGATGAATGTTGAGGTTCCGGAGGTTCGAACTCGTTGTGAAGGTTTCTGTACTTTTTGAACTTAAGGGTTAAGCTCAAAACTGGGGTCTTAGATTGTTAGATAGAGGAAAGGTTTGTGCGTCTACTTTCGGTGAAAAATTAGACATATTTTTTTATCAGGAGAACGAGTCCAGACTACCAAGCAATGCAAGAAGTCAAGTCAAAGGGACCACATTCCTTAAAAAGGCTATCAAATTGCCTGGTTTTAAGCTCTTTCAGTACATCAATTTACTAGTCTTATTTCTTTCCTACTTGACTTACGGTTCCTGACTTATTTTCCGAAGTCACAATATCGATTTACTTTCTAAAATCAATCTTTGATTATTATTTCAGGCGATTCTTTACTATAAATCCCATATATCTGTAGAGATTTTTTTTCTACTTTACTTTCTTTATATGTGCAGGGCCACGAGTATGCTCGGCTACTAAATTAGATGACGAAATTTGAGCGACATAAAAACGTCTGTTCAATGCCAAGTAGATATAGTGGGTTTGATTCCCTATGATCTAGTAGCCGAGTCACTTCAAACATAAATTCCTCCTAGTTTAGTTCGAAATCCAATCGTTAGTACGAATATCTCTAGAGATTTCTGGGTCACCCCCTTAATATAAAGAAAGTTATGAAAGTTCTTAAGAAATTTACCTAAATGATGGTTTGAACCGAACCTTTATTTGTAAACATTGGGTCCGGTTCGGGGATGCATATATATACAAGGTTCGGTTCATGGTCCGGTTCGAGGGACCGTTCAGGACCGGTTTGCAGCCTTGATTATTATACTAAAATATTTAAATCTTGCAATCAGCAATAAAGAAGCCATGTAAGGGAAGTCTTTGAGAAAAAAAAAACTCCAAATGTTATCCCAAAGTTAAGCCTAGAAATATATATGACAAGCAAAAAACGATCTGTTCCAAATTATCATTTATTGCATTTGATTGATTTCTCTGTGTAAATGACATTAAAAACAAAATATAAATTTTTAAACCGACTAAGAAACTACTGCAGCTTGATCTGTTTGCAGTCACTAGAAGTACTAGGACACTCAAATAAAAATAGTTTTAGACTTGAATTAATGGTACCTTTTTTTTCAAAAGTTGATTCAAATGACATTTTAAATTCACTCAAACGCAGGCTTAATTCATTATTAATGCTGGTTTTAGCTTGAACTTTTATCTTTACTAATGAATCGGTATATTCATTGGAAAATGAAAACAGTTTTTTTGACAAGCTTCAATCCACATTTCAGGAATTTCTGTTTGGATTTGAAAATCTTAATTGACCAAAGTTTTGTTGGCCTGATGAAACTGATGTGTTTTCAGAATAGGAGTTCAGATGTTAAAAGAGTTATTGATTCTAAAAGTCACATCTTTTGGGGACTAATTTTGAATTTGACCTTAATAGGTGGAAAATGTCGAAATTCAACCCTCTTATATAGGGTGATTTTTAAACGCTGCTTTCGGATTTTATTAAAAAAATACAACAAATTCTGAAAAATGCAAAAAATACTTATTTTTAAAGATGATTTCATGTAAATGATGACTGCGGCTGAGCCTCAAATGGAGTCTAATATTGGCATACTTTCTCCAACATATCGGCCGGTATGTTACGAATAAACTCATTAGTATTGGCTTACAGTCAACTGTTGCGGGCCTATCGCCTTAGGCAGAAGCCTTAACATAGCCTCACAAAAATAGTCTAAAGGCTTTACATCGCACGATCTAGGCGGCCAAATTGACCGGCCCCAAACTTGAAATAAACTGTTCACCAAACTCGCCTCTCAATTGGGCTGTGTGGCATGTGGCACCGTCTTGTGGAAACTACATGTCAGCTAAGTCTAGCTCTTCCATTTTGGCATACAAAGTTTGTAATCATCGCACGGTACCGCTCTTCATTAACAACAACGTTCCTGCCTTTGACATTTTTTAAAAGTGCGGTCCAATGTGCAAGTTCTTGCAATGCTTATGGCTGCTCTTCACACCACGTACCCATTCAACCACAAATGAGCTTCGTCGCTGAACACAATTTTGCGATTAAAATGTGAATCTTAGTCAAATAATCAAAAGAAAGCCGTTGTGGCTGCTGTATTTTTAAAAGGATTTATACCCAAATCCTTCCGCAAAATAACAAAGAGGTCCAATTGCTGCGAACGGCGCCGAATCGATAATTCACAGTCTTTATTAACACTGATGAATGCAACTGCGATATTTTCCTCTGTAACTTTGTTGCGAAATTAAGTCACAAGATTCCTAATAGCCGCCTCAGAAAGTCGCCCAAACTGTCCATAAAATGGAAGAAGATCACGATGCACTTTCATAACCGAGCATAAATTTTGATAATATAATTCAATATCTGCATCGTTGATCGTTTGTAATTCGGTTCATGGTTAAATTATAAACCAAACTGAACATGTTTGACTTGTAACACGAAATCAGCTGATTTGCAAAAAAACAGTGTTGCCAAAAAGAAAGTTGCTAAAAAATCACCCTTTAGTTCAAGGGATCCTGGCAGATCCTGTTCAAGTGCATCCGTCTCTTTCTATTTTACATACACTTGCGCGAACTTAAGATATTTTTGATTGCTCAAATATGTGTAATAATTAAATTTAATAATACAAAATACTCAATAAATAACCTTGATAGTGAGCAACCTTTCTAAATCGTAGAATATGAGTACTGCAATACTCAAATTCCTGACTAAATAACTTTATTTCCAAACGTTTCAAGTATTTAAACGTGACAAGACCATATCATGAATAACTAAATTGTTATGAGTAAGATCAAACATCATCATCCACACAAACAATAATTACTAGAAAATTTAATCACTCTACAAAATGCCTCTGACTCAATAACACAGTGCAACAAAAAGAAATCGCGTCGAGACCAGACACCATTTTTTCAGAACTCACCTCAACGAAACTACTGCCGAAGCCTCTAGACAATCTACCAAAACCAAAAACAACAAACTAAGCAATGTGACCATAATAACTTTGGTCACTCTGCCTCAAGCAAAACAATTTGCATTTTTGGCATTTTTGTTTTCACTGGAGTTTTGTTAAGGTGAGTACTAAGCTAACAATTTGATCAAATAACACAGAAGTTAGTTGTAGATAGACTAAGTTAAAACAAATACAACTTAATTCAATTAGCCCTCTAAAGTAAGCATATGAAAGTAAAAATATTTGGTAGTTATTTGCTCTTACACTTTTTTATGTTACAGAACTACAAAAAGAAGAAAACCTTTGCAAAATTATTAAATAAGTCTTACTTTGGATGATAAAGTTGGAATTATACCCTTGCAAAGGGTACTATAATTTTAAAAGCATTTATTTCCCAATAAACTTTCAGGTTTGTTTTCAATTCACCTTCGGATTTCGTATAAACGTTTGAATTGGCCATTTTAGTTTTACAAATTTATATGGAAAATGGCAAAGAAATCTGTGGTTATTAGATCAAGGCTTCCTTTCAACTGCTTAAGCAATTTCGATTTTTCTTAAACCGGACCTCTTAACCGTAGATATGAATATCACCTTCCATATAACCTTATTAACTTTAACGTACAAACATTTATACAAAAACTGAAGTGGAATTGAAAACAGGCCTGTATATAGTTCAGTCGATTTGCTTTGTCTGTCAGTTTATTTCTACGCAATCTAGCAAAACTAGTTTTAATGCTATCGAGCTGAAATTTTGCACAGAGTCTTCTTTTTACTGCACCGGATCGGATGACTATATTTTATCCGGCCGGAAAATCTGTCTTAGTGATAAAAACATTTTTGTTTTCAATGTTAGCGCACTCAGACTCATCCATTATTAATATTAAATGCTTTCAAACAGATTTGCAAAAATTTATCAAAATCGGGTAACTACATATTATGGCTTCCATAGGATCGATCGGAAAAATTAGATTTCAGTGAGAAATCTTTATGGTTTTCAAACCAAATGAACCAAACCTCGTATTTATAAGTTGTCCATGCTTTTTCATAGTTCCTCCAAGCTTGATGAAAATCGGACAACTATATAGTATAGCTGACATACAAAAAATAGGTCTGGAAAAACGTAGAAAAAACAATAGTATATGATTCCACTTAATTCTGATAAGTTTGATTCAAATCGAATGACTTTAGAAAATAGCTGCCATAAGAACGTTCGGTCGAAAAAGTAGTTTTAGTGAGAATAACCCTTTTTGTTTTTAATGGTAGAGGAGTCTTTATACTCTTCAATGATGAATATTATTTGTTTCATCAAAATTTTTCCGAGTTTGATCTAAATCTATGACAAATTGTCAATTTGAAAATCACTCGGCTAACATTGTTCAAAGCGAGAATTAAATTGTTAAATGAAAATCATTTGAAACCTTCATTTATATAAATTATACGGGCTGCAAGTGTCTCTCGAAGTGAGCATTTGTTTAATAAACTTGTATATTTTATGAATGGTTAGAGTACTCACCTTTTAATGCAAAAGAAAATTCCTTCCAAATGTATAGTTGGGCTGTTCGTTGTTATTATGTTTTATGTCTCTCTCTCTCTCTTTCTCTCTCGTTGATTCGTTGTTGATTTTATTTTGTTGTAGTTCGTATAAAGATATTTATCTACTTTAGTATATAGATACGCTCTTTCTCTTTCGTGTCTCGTTTAATAATGCTTGGCATGTGCCAAGAAAAATAATAAATAATTCCAAAACAATATTTTCTTTAATTAAAAGCGATAGGCGGGCTGCTTGCCATATATAAAGTAAACTTCTGCCTAGTTTTGGATCGTCGGCGCGCACATACAAACACGCACGCACACAGTCACACACTGATCTCGTCGTCAATTGGATTGTCTGGTTGAGGGAAGAGCAGCTGTTGATGCCAACGTTATGACTCAATGAGCGGGTGGTGGCCGGCTGGTTAAGTATACGCACCGTTGGACTTGAACGACGTCGTCTGCCTCTATTTTTTTTTAAATTTGTTATCGCTATCTCTCAGTCGTCTATTTTTGGTTTGTTGCTTTGCGCTTTATGTTCCTTTTTTGTTTTGTGTTGTTCGCGTAATTTTTCGTTCGTTTTGTATGCAGATCGCTCGCTATATAAAATCAACATACATACATACATGTGTTGAAGAGAGTGTTATTAAATTATTTTTATGATTTGCTACTCAGAATTTCTACAATTGCCAAAAAATTACATATACAATATGTGTATATATACTTTTATGTACACGCCAGTTTGTTTCCGTTTCCGCTATGACGTCGTCTAAGTATTCGCAAGTTGAAATTTTATGATTATTATTTTGTTTTATTTTACCGCTCGTCTATTTTTAAATCTAAAATCGTTTGTGTGTGCTCAAAAAAATGAATCACATAATAGAATTTACCAGTTGATACATATATTTAAATTTAGAATTTGCTGCAATTAATTCTCTTTTCTTGTGTTTTTTTCGTGATATTTTTCTGTTTGCAAGTTATTTGTTTAGTTTGGCATTTGAAGATGGACACATATAATATTTATTTTGTTCGCACTTAAGTATGTACACATTTAATATGTATGTATGTAGTAGTTTCAATGGTTCAGCGTTTAAACTTAAAAATTAAATCATCGGCGCGAGCGATCAGTTGAAGACTAACAAATAAAGTAAACTTATGAATCGTTGCGGCACGCAAAACCAAAAAGCTCCTCAACACAAAATTGTTTTGTCGCAGGCACAAAAGAGAGAGAGAGAGAGTCTCTCATGTCGCATAGCTTATAGGGTTGTCGAGTGCATTTGACATTCACCGAAACCTTGTTGAGGAAATAGAATCCAATCGTATTTTGGTACGCACTGAAACACAGATGAGAGAAATCTAGATAATAGGTTTGCTCGGTGCCTCTTCGCTGCCAGCTGCGCTGCTGTGGCGCTCAGGTTCGATTCTCGCCCTGTCTTTCTTTATCGCGGTTGTATTTTGTTTGCGCCAATGATGGCTGATGGGTTGGAGGGAGACAAAGTGCAGATGGTTCGACTCCGTGACGAAGACGGTTCGAGTTCGTGACAAAGACGGTTGCTGTCTGAGACTGAACTGGGTTCGACCGAGCAAACGTATAGTCTAGATAATAGATGGTCGTTGAGGGTATCAAACCGATCGATATCGGTATTCGGTTCCGTATTGGTAGCTGGATTTTTAATTCGATATACCGGTATGTACTAAAATATAAAGAAAGACCGGTCATTCTTTGAAAATACTGAACTATTTGTATTGTCTTTTTTTACGAGATTAATCGGATCTTTTCGGTATACGGTTCCGGTTTGATTCCCTGATTCCTTGGTTTCTATATCGGTAAACCGATCTTACCGATCTATGTGCTGTACAGAAAGCAGAGGTAAACTATACGTACATATCGTTCACTTACTTCAGGACTGCCATTACTCAAAAATCACAATTTGTAAGTTGATGATGTAGATATATTCGCTATATGGTGTTCTATATTGTACAACATTTTCATATTCTGCTCTGTTGCCGTTTTTGATTTCGATCAAATCGTCGGAATCGATTTGTACAATGTTTTCGCTTCCGAAGCGTTTAACTTCAAAGCCCTGTTAATTTCGATTCAACAAAAAGATTTGGTTAAGTTCTTTAATTGTTTTCTAGAAATCACAACTCTTACCAATTCCCATCAATCGAGTTCGGTAACGAGAACAGGCCTGATTTTTATGTTTTAAACTCTCCAAGCAGGATAAGAATTTGTCGTCATATCATTTTATACCCAGGAAATTTATTTTCAAGTACCAGCTTGAGCGACTTGACACTATTTTGCAGTCGATATTTTGAGAGAATTCTTAGTCTGTAAACTCATCATATTTTTCAATTTCATTAATGAGCATTCAAACCAATAAAAATTTTACTAGATTAACTTCAAACTAAAAGAACTTTTCCGCTGGGTTAAGTCCTTTGACAATTTTAATTATGTTATGAAAATCTTGAAATAATTGATTGAAATGATAGAATGTACTTTTGTGTTTAATATTACATAGGAAGTAGTTCCACGGAAGGAAAATAAACCTTATCAACTATAACCCAAAGAATACAAGTTGTAAGATTACTTGTGTCACTTGAACAGTCAAGAGAAATTTTATTTAATCTTAAAAATCCACAAAGTTTATACTTTAAGCTCGAAAGCAGAAATGCAAACCGCTCGGGAATATGGATTGGTTTGATTCAGTGGTTTACAGACTTTCCACTGGCATCATTTCTAATCATTTTAATTTCTTTCCATTGAAAAATCGTCATCTTTTGGCTTTTTATTAGCAGATTTTTTTTTTTTAAGATAGAGCCATAACTCTAGTTTTGCGGCCTTTTTCAAAGTCCATTTCTAATTATTGTTAAAAATTGAAGTTAATATTTTGCGTGCTAAGTTAACATACCAAGCTTTGAGACAAACGAACGAATGCATTTACCTCAGATCTTGTGTAAAATTACCTCTAATTTTAAAGAATTCCAACGGAAGAAGTTCTTTCATCTCTTTATACTTCATTGCTTCGCGGTTGCATAAAAGTTTAAGACTTTAGCTCTAATTTTCCTAAATTCCGTCTTAGTGCGTATTCACTATTACCACTGCACAATGGTCCCAAAGTCGATTTTTTTGGCATAAAGTCTATTTACAAAGATTTCTGCACGAAATTTGGTTTATACTCATATTTCGGGCCCCCAAGGCGACTTACAAAGATTCGTTCAATTGAGACCATTATTTTATATCCAATAAACGATCTTTACTAACTTGTTAAGTGCCATCAAAATTAAGACTGAAAGAAAAGGCTAAAAGATGAACTGACGACAGATCTTGACTGATTAACCACGCTCCGTCCATGTTAGTGTGCACAACAAGCACTGGTTTGATCTTTAAAATTTGTCGCAGCTAACACACGCATTGAGAGAGAGAATATGTGTTTTCTATAAATAGCACGCTCGGCGGCTTGCTTTCTCACGACGCTTGCTTTCGGGTTGTTCTTCTCTCCCGATGCATATGTTTGTTTGCTTGTTGCTCATGTTTAACGTTTACTTTGTGATTCGCGGCTACGCACAAAAGCACAAAGCTTGACAATGTGAGCTTGGGCACCACTGCTTTAACTTACCACTTTTTTCTTAAATGATAATGGTGGATTTTGCTGTGAATATATATATCCAACAAGGAAGAAATTTCTCAACATTATGACTCCGAAGTAGTTGACCCTGAGTTAAGCACAAAATAAAGTGTTTGGTTAGCGAATTGTTGGCAAAATAGGAATGTCTTTTCAAAGTAGTGATTCAAAGCAAATGTTTTACCCCTTTTAATCAGAGTAAAACCAGCTGTTTGCCTTTTTTTTATCAACGAATGCAAATATGTATCAAAAGCAGATACTCCACCAAAAAAAAATTACGTTTCTGTTCACTTTTCATGTAGACTCTATTTGTGGTAAATATAAATATAAATATAAATGGTTTCAACACATAATCAAAATAATCACACAGACAAAAAGAATAAAAGTGTGCTTAAATAGGTAGGTATGTATAGTTTATATTGTTTGTATTGTTTTTAGTGTACGCGAATTTGAAGTGATCGATCCATGTGTGTGTGTAATAAGTTACTTAAGAGAGTTCGGATCAAACTAATTGGAATTATTCAGCGAATTATTTAACTGCTCCTCCTGATCCTTATCCAGACCCAAAGCCGTGGTTAACAATTTGACCACACATCGCTGTTCAAGCACCTCGCCCTTCTCACCAGTCGTATTCGAGGTTATATCCTTCTCTAGTTTTAGCTTCTCTTCGGCTGCCATCAAAATGCCCTCCTCGATGGTGCTCTCCGATATCAAACGATAAATAGTCACTGGTCGACTCTGCCCCATGCGATGACAACGATCTTCGGCCTGTTTGTCATTGTACGGATTAAAGTCGATATCATGGATAATACAGGTGTCGGCTGCTGTTAGATTAATACCCACTCCTCCCGCCTTCGTGGACAAGAGGAAAACGAAAATATTATCATCCACATTGAAATCGGTGATGAGATCCTGTCGCTCCTTGACCGCAGTGCCACCGTCAAGGCGACAAAAGCCATGTTGTCGTATACGTAAATAATGCTCCACAATGTCCAGCACCATGGTGAACTGGCTAAAAAGCAACACACGGTGTCCTTCCTCTTTTAACTGAGGCAGCAACTTATCCAGATAATTAAATTTACCCGAATCGACAATCAAGCGATCGGGTATCTTCACATCATACAGCTCCTGGGAGGTCGAAGTCAAGTTATGTAAGAGAATAGATGCAGAGAAATGGGGGACTTACATGCTTGTTGCACAGTTGGTATACTTGGAAATCCGACATAACGGCCAACTCTTCAAATATATACTGCTCATTGGTTTTTTTGTACGAACTAACGCGTGCCAGGCGCTTGGAAAATCCACGCAGTTGTTCATCGGTGAAATAGTGTCGCATCAACAACGGATGATTGGCAATGCGACGCATCTCCATCATGATGGCGATGCCAGCACGTTCACTGCTGCTACACACAATACCTTTGTTATTGGAATAATATTCGACCAGCTCGTGATAGTATTTCTTTTGCTGGCTGCTGAGTGGAACCTTTTCCTAAATAGAAAAGGAGAGGAAATTTGGAAATCAGAGATATGGAATAATTTTGTAAAATATTGTAAAAACTTTCTGCTATTTGTAAGATTAGGTAGCTCTATGTAGAAGATGAGAAACCGCTTTAAACTGCAGTAAGCAATCCGTCAAAATATCTAACGCCATGTGAGCAACTTTTACAGAAGTTAAAAGCTAAAATAATTTTGGAAATTTTGCGCTGAACCTCTTTTGAACTGGTTCAAACTGCATTCAAATTTCAAGTTTATAGTTAAAGATAGCTGATTTGTGTCAGATAGTCATAGATTTTACTCTGTTCTTTGCTAGTTTATGCGACAGATAGCTCTATGCAGAAGATGCGAAATCGGCCCTAAGAGTAGTTTCTACCTTTGGGGAACAGTTGAATTACACAAAAAAAAATAATTGATATAGGCAAATGGTTTTTTTTATCAAGTGGACAACAGACAAAATTAAATAAAAATGTTTTTTATATAACGACATAACCGCACATCAGAGTAAGGCCAAAAAACAAAGTTGGTCCAATGGCTCCGGGTTTGACGTGGGTTAAATGTAAAATGTTAGGTTAAATGTAAAAATAAAAATTGGTCAAAAAATCTCAAATTTGGGCCAAAAATGTGTGTTTGAACGCCTATTTCATTTCATTTTGTGTCATTCTGTAGAACGGATCATTTTATGATAGACAAATTCGAAATAAAAAGACGGCAACTGCTTAGTCAAATACATAAAAAATCGAGAGGTTTTAGCGATCCAATAAGGAAATTCTTAGGTTCGACAAGCTTAGAATCTTAGCCTTCTTGATGAGTAGGAAACTCCGGACTGAATCTTCTGCAAAATTTTAGAGGTTTGCAGCCTTGGAATATACTACTTTATTGGTAACAGCTGTACATTGTGTTTGATTAAAATAGTCCTAAATACGATGGTTTTCTGAACATAAATTCTGTTTTTGTTGGAAGAGAATGAAAAGTCGTTTATTGCCGGCTTTTTTAATCAGTTTCGACTTATTTTTGAGACATATTTCCAATCATTTGCGAGTCTTTTACGGGTCGTATATTTAAAAATCAAATTTTTTTTATATTCCTAAGTAATTTTCAGGTATTCTTAACATCTCTCATGCAATAAATCTCCTTTTAATCATCAAAAGGGCCCGATTTCTGAAAAGATCTTCCAAATGCTAGGTTATAACAGGCACAATGTTGATCGTGCGCCTGCAGCAGAGCCGCATCCCAGCAAGAGGGCCTTTTCAAGTGTGGTTTCAAGTGATTCAAGATCCTTGTCTCTTAAGCTGATTATATTTTAAGTTATTATTATCAGGTCTGTCCACGTTTTCGTTTTCGATCAGATCATGCGAAATCGGAATTGGTAGCTGTTCCTGTTTCCGCAAAATGATCCAGGTTTTTGGTTTCAAACGTTTTGCTACTGAGTAAGTGGAATGAAAAGTATTTGACAATTTTCATGTCAACGGTTATACTTCTCGTCTATCAAATATTTTCATTCTTTTAACACATTAGTGGTATTCCTGAACGTGATTTGCTTTTGATTTGCTTTCGATTTGATTTCGTGAAACAGCTGATGACAGCTGCTCCATACAAAATGAGCAGTGTGCCCAGAAAATGCAAGGAAATTAAGGTCATTCTAATTGATTTCGTAAAATCAGCTTCGTAGCTGATTTCGATTTGCTTTCGTTTTAGTGTGACAGTTCTCTTAGAGAGCTGCTTGACTTGGTCAAAGATATTCATGGTTACTTATCTGCACAGCTCTCTTAGAAAGTTCGAAGTTACAAATTCTTCCACAATTTTATTCTGCCCTTCCTCTTTGGATCTGTCAAATTGTATGCGTGTGTAAATTGTATGAAAGCAAATCAAAGTGAAATCAGGTTCGTTACACCAACTGCTTTGCTTTTGCTTTCACGAAAGCAAATCAAAAGCAAATCAACTTTCGGGAATACCACTATTGAGCTCAAGGTATACTAAACAAGGTAGGCTCAATCGCTCTTTCACAACTCTTTATATTTGTGTCAAAGAGAGCGAGAGAGTAATATATTTCAATACAAAGCCTACTAAGCTACTAAGTAAAACACAAAAAATTCGTCCGCGGAGATGCTGTGCTTACAACAGTTGCTTACTGACTGAAATTTAACAAGTTGTCAAGAGAGAGAATCAGTGAGCCTACCTTGTTTAGTATGCCTTGATTGAGCTTACAATTTGATTTAAAATTAATTTTTTCAAAATTGTACCTCAGAAATTGCATGTAGACGAAAACGATCGAAATGAAACCGACATGTTCGCAATTCCGAATCAGCGCATGCACAGGGTTGACCGAAATATAGTTTGAAAACGATTTTAACATTCATTCAAAAAGAAAATAAATTTCTATTTCACTCGGAAAGTGGAACGTCATAATGAAAACGATTCGGAATTACAATCGTTTTACTTTTGATATCCATTTGGAAATGGGAACAGTCCTGAATGCTATTCATGTTTATGGGTTTCCTTAAGGGCAAGAATATGTTTCTAAGCTCGATTTGAAGTCCATGGTTGAAACCTCATTTTAAAATTTAAACACCCATCATTGGTTCCCTTTCGTGGTATATTATCGCGGTTCCGATTTAATACATTCATGGTTATGCAGCTATGAGTGTAAATTATTTTGTCTGAAGAATCAGTGTACATTTTTGTCTGGTTAATCAATTTCTAAAGCAGAGTCTTGCGCGTTTCTATCTTCTGTGCTTATACTGCTCTCTTTTGCAACAACAAACGAGCGATAAATGAAAGCGCTATTGCGTAGCTAAACACACACACCCAATGCCAAAATGAGCGTGTGTGTTTTGCCGGCTGCTGATCTAAAGTATCAAGCGTTTCTTTTACCATAGACAGCATTTAGCTCAGAATTCTGCTCATACATCTGGCATGTTTTGGTTTAAAACAGAGATTAAAAACCGAAACGAATAACGGTTTGGGTTACGGTTACTGTTTTGGGAGATCTTTTTTCCGGTTACGGTTATATTACGGTTGTGGGATATCGGTTAAGATTATTAACCTAATTCTGTTTCGGTTTTGGTTACGGTTATTAGTATAAAATATAATTTTATTCTGTAAATGTGCTAAGTTCAAATAGCTTATACTGAAGTATTTTCGCCCATTTGAAAGTTTAATTTTATAAGTTTTAACCAAAAGACAGGAAACCATTTCACAAAAGTATCGTGTTAAGTTCAATTTAAGTAAGTAAGTACCTTCATGAAACAATTCTCACAAATGACATCTTAATCGAGATTATAATTAGATCTAACTAGAATAGAAGCATTTAGTTGGATATCCAAAGCGACCTCAGCGAGGATTTATTAAAAATTCTACTCCTGAAAACAAACGCTCAACACTTATTTGTGTGGAATTTAAAAAAAATCTGGAAATATTGTTTTAATTTTCCCACCGTTCCAATCTGTGTACCATGCCAGGCCATATTTTTAGTTTTAGAAACATTTTTTTAATGAAGATGTCAGATTGTTGTTAATTAGAACTGTTGGAAATTTCCGACCAACTTGGGTTTGGACTGTTTTCCCCCGATAATTCAATTAAATTACGGTTGTACATTATTTGATTGCAGATAAAGACACATTATAACAAGAAATATTACACATAGGTAAGCTAACCTCGCGAGACTAAAGTTTGGTCAATGCTGAGTTGTTGTTTTTGATTTCAAATTAAAATTGAATCCAGATAGAATACAAGTTACCATAGACTAACAGTTCGGTCTGCATTCTTGTTGATGCAACTTTTTCTGGTGCTTACTCTGTAACAATTTCGCTAATATTGCGCCACATCTGAGGTTACAGAAAAAATCAGAACTAGCTGATGCCAAATTTGACCTGAAGTCGTACATTCTTCGGCTAAAATAGCCAGCATCCAGTGTAATATCACAAATGTATAAGGAAAGATGAGTCAAATAGCAGTAAAATTAATAAAGGCTGCAGTTGAAGTCACGAAAAGGATTTAGGAATCAAAGACTTCGAGGCTGCGGATGTAGTGCAAATCATTTTAAATTTATTGAGCTGCTGTGAACCAATTCAAAAACTGCCGCGCCATTTCGATCAGCTCATATTATCAATCGATTTAAAACTGAACCCTGGCAAAGATAAACTATCGAAAAACTTTATTGTCAGCAGAGGCCATGAAGCTATTGCCTGCTTCGACTGCCCCTACACCTCTTCCCTACAATCAAAAACTTCATGAAGTTTGCTTCACCGTGTAAATGCGGACTAACACAATCGCACTTTTCTGTCCCCTACATTAGCCTGGCCCTGATGTACGTTTATCGAAATTTTTGCTAGTAGAGGACAACCGAGATTAACCCATATATTTGTTTCTGTTTCGGTACTGATAACCGGTTATGGTAATAAAAGTTATAGGGTTGCGGTTATAAGAAAACAAAAATTTGGGTTACAGTTTCGGTTACAAATTTTTAAGTGTTTTTAGCGGTTAAGGGTTACGGTTTCGGTAACGGTTTTAATCTCTGGTTTGAAATTAACTATTTCTGATTCTATTTGGCTTATTAGGGATTTAATGATTCGCCAGTGACGGTCCCACGAACCATTTGGTTGGATTTAAGCCAGATTTCTCGGTTGTAAAAGAAAAAATCTGCTCATCTGCTAGAATAGACCATACTTGTCACATAAGCTTAGAATATTTAGATAAGTCACAGTCAATCAAATAAGTAACTTTCAAAGCATTCACTGTTTCCCAGCTTTGCTTTTGCTTTCACCGAGACTGCTGAAATTTTCAAAGCAGAAGTCTAAGCAGCATCAGCTCAGGAAATCATAATTTTACGACTTTTGCTATTATTAGTAAATCAATTTTAACACCGCTTACCACATAGCTATGTTTATTTGGCAGGTTTTTCAGCACATCCTTTTTAAGACGCCTTAGCACAAATGGTTTCATAATACGTTTGGCTCGCTGTATCTGTGTTTCCTGGAACTGGGTTACTTCCTCTTGATCGCCATCGTTCTTTCCCTTCTGCAAAATGGTCGAATGTATTAATTATCCATTTTCAAACCATCAAAAAAGTTCTTTTCGCACCTTAACAAACAATGTTTTGATGTCCTCAATGCTTTTGGCGAAAAATTTGGGCATGACAAAACACAGCAGGGATATCAGCTCCAGCAAATTATTTTGAAGCGGTGTGCCGGTGAGCAGAATACGCCTGTCAGCATTGATGGTAATCAAATTGGCATAGCGTTGTGTGGTCATATTCTTTAACATGTGAGCCTCATCGAAGATGACATACTGCAGTTTGCAGACACGAAACATTTTCCTTTCCTCGGGCGTCGAGGCCACAATATGGTAACTGTAACGGGATGGGGGGGCATTTCTTTCAGTAAGATTGCAAAAGTTAAAGGCACAAATATACTTACGTAGTCAGCAGAACATCAAAACCAGTAAATCCATCCTTGGCAAATCGCACTCGCATTCTTCTACGCTCATCCTGTGAGCCATGATACTTTTCGACCACCAAACTTGGACACCAACGGGCCATCTCAGCTTCCCAGTTGTCCAGTGTGGACGAGGGTACCACAATTAAGTGTGCCGCCTTGCTTAGTCTATGCTCCTTGAGATAGGCCAAAAATGCTATAATCTGTATGGTCTTGCCCAGACCCATTTCATCAGCTAAAATGCCATTCATTTCCTGTTTGTGCATTACTGTCAGCCAATTGAGTCCTATGATCTGGTAGTCAGCCAGCTGCAAGCCACTCCTAAGTATGTTTGGCTGCTCCACAATGCCAGCACCATTTGAAATGGCCGTCTCTAGGCGATTAACCATATTGTTGCATTTATTCAAAATGTTGGCCACCGTATTCTGTTTGTTAATCAATTCCTGGGCATAGTTAAGCAAATCTCCCGACATCTTGTTGCTCTCCAGTTTACTGCGCAGCTCGGACCAGTCTTTGAACGGCCGTAACTCCATAATGACCGTTGCCTTCTTCTCCGACAGCGTCTTCACCGATTGCAGTTCAATAAAACTGGCCGTGTTCATAAATTGGAAAACCTTCTTACGCTGACCTGTCATTTTGCTAGACATCTCAGTGTCACTGTCATCACTATCATAAACCTGATCCTTGGATTGCTTTACATCTTCATCATCGTCGGAGTTATCCACATCGGAGTAATTGCCAGAGGATTTTGGCTGCGTTGGTGGTGGCCGGGCCGAACCATTTGAAATAGGCTTTGTGTTTGGAGCATGATAGGTATTCTTAGGCTTACAGTGTTCCTTCAGATAGACTACCGAAGCAGCCACATCCCAATTTGTGCGCGATAAAGACTCTTGAATGGCCTGGAAATGGGGGAAGTGAAATATATCTCATATTATATTTCTCGGCATTAGGAAAAATTGGTTAGATCGTTTGCCTTAACCGAACCTTTTTTTCAAAAACAGGTATTACGGTTCAGGTTTGGAAAGTCGTTAATTTTTAAGGTTCGGAAATGGAATGAATTAACCGAAACCTTTAAATATCCCCCCTCTAAAGTACGCCACTGGCCGCGACAGCTGTTTGCTATACCGCGACGCGCGCTTCTTTTGCCCCCCTCCCTTTACCAACGCTTCTTACCATGGTATCGTATTGTGGCGAAATTTTCGCTGCAGCCATATACCGCTCCTCCTTCTCCTTGACAGTGAGCTCTATTTTGGACTTTTTAGGCGTCTGGCAGTCGGCACTATCGCTGTCACTGTCCGCCAACACCTGAATCCTTTTCTTGCCGGGCACACGCTCTGCAAGTACACCAAAAAAATGTAATTTTAATTCGCCCCGCTTACTGGGAACTGCTGCCGCGTACCTGTTTTGCTGGAGGAGGCCAGTACATGCTTGTTAATGCGAAACTGCCGCAGATCACTTAAACTTGATTTCGCTGCGGGCGCGGTGCTGTCCGACATGACTGGGAGAGGAGCTTGTTGGCTTAATATCGGCTTTTAATTTACAATTTAGTGTGATTAATGAAATGTTTCTGGCTCTTCTTTTCTGCAATTCGCTCCAGACTGACCGTATGGTAGGCATGCAATTGTGTGACCGTACCCCCAAGAATTGTATATCGTTATCGCCGTCGATATACGATTACGGTGGCGAAATTTAAAGAATACGGGCACACTCCGGCGTGGCTAGCTGTGGTGGTGAATTATTGAATTATTGAAAGAAAAAAAGCGAAAAACGTTTAACCCGATCCTAGCAGAACTGAAAACTGCAGCAATCATGGCTGGCGGCAATACACCGCGTGTTATACAGGTGACCAACATTGCGCCGCAGGCCACCAAAGATCAGATGCAAACGCTCTTCGGGAATATTGGCAAAATCGAAGAGATTCGCCTGTACCCCACCATACGAGACGTCTCCTGTCCCGTACAGTCGCGCATTTGTTATGTGAAGTATACGGAGACGACAAGTGTGCCGGTGGCTCAACATTTGACCAATACCGTGTTCATAGACCGGGCTCTGATCGTGATTCCCGTACTGGCCATACCCGAGGAGTATCGGGCCTTGGAGATGCTTAAGAATGGCACGATTGTGCCGGGTTTGCAGAAACCGGACTCCAAACTGCCGCCCGAGGTGATCAATCGCATTGAGGGTCAGCTGCCGCAGCAGGTGATCAAGACCTATGACCCCAAGTTGGTGGAATTCAATTTGCCGGAATATCCAGCTCTGCCCTCGTTCTATGATGCCCGCAAGATAGAGGAGATTCGACGCACCATCATTGTGTGTGATGTGAAGAACGAATGGCGGCTGGATGATCTCATGGATTGCTTCCAGCGGGCGGGCGAGGTGAAATATGCTCGCTGGGCGGAAAAGGATAATAAAACCTACTGCATGATTGAGTTCTGTGAGCAGACCAGCATAATACATGCCTTGCGCTTGCAGGGCCAGGAGTTCAAGGGCGGCTTTCTGAGTGTCTACCACTCAACGTACTCCATTACCAAACCGGAGGCCAAGTCCAATGAGGCCGCTCAGGCAGAAATTGAAGAGGCCATGACCATAGTCAAAGAGGCGCAGAGCATGATCTCAGCCGCCATTGATCCCGTCATTGGCATGCTGGCTAAGGATAAACGTAGAAGATCACGTTCGCGTTCCCGCTCGCGTGAGCGTCGTACCAGCCGCTCTCGCTCGCATCGCTCCACTTCGCGCAGACGCTCCCGGCGCCGCTCTGGCTCTAGGGAACGGCGCAGTGTCTCACGCTCCAGGCGTTCGCGGTCTCGTGGCAAGCATTCATCGAGATCGCGCAGCAAGCGCTCCCGTTCACGACATCGTCGCAGCAGCTCTCGCTCCCGACGTTCACGCTCTCGTGGTGGTGGTAGCAGCGGAGGCAAACATTCGCGCTCCTCCCGATCGCGTGGCAAGCGTTCGCGTTCTCGCCATCGCTCACACTCTCGTCGTTCCCGTTCGCATGGAGTTGCTGGCGGTAGCAGCAAGCGTTCACGTTCCCGTGAGCGCTCTAAGAAATCACATCGCGAGAAGCGCTCCTCCCGCTCGCCCAGATCACGCAGCAAACGCAGCTCCCCTTCACCTCAGCCCGTAAGCTCCAACAGCAGCAAATCACGCAAAGAATTGGCTAGCAAATCTTCATCCTCTTCATCATTGCGACGACGTGACCGTTCCCGTTCGCCTGACTCACGAAAACTCAAGTCTATTTCCGAGGATTTGGAGGTAAAGAGCTCACGCTCTAGCGCCGATTCCAAGTCACGCAAATCGGTCAGCATGGAGAAGTCAGACAACATGGATATATCTAATTCGCCATAGATCCAGGCACACACCAGCACACTATTTTATAAACTACCGTTTTAAGTAATCCCAAACATATTTTTACCACATTTGAGATTGGAACCTTGCTCTGTACTCTCCACCAACTAAGCTGTTCTAGTTTTTCCCCTCCAAGTATAAAGTATCCAAAACAAAAACGAAGACTTGAATTTTAATAGTTTTTCTTTGTATAATGTTCGGAAAAAGTATCAAAAAACAGTCGGAACCAAACCTGCATTTCAGGGTTTTTATCATAACGAAGAGGAAGAGGTAAGGAGGATTTTATGGAATTTCTATGGCAATTTTAAAGCCCATAAGAAAAAGGAAAGTGTTTATGTCAAAGAGTACAAACCCAGTTTTAAGTCAGTCGAGGCTTTGTTCTCACATGTTCATATCAACTGGTACCTCTCTCCCTGACGACTCTACCTTGTTAATTATACCATGGTCTCCATCATTCCCATATCCTCTCTATTTCAACTTTCTGGGTTTATGCCTAGGCCTAGAATATGTGACAATGGAGATGGAGCCTACTGATTTACAACTCATTTTTCATGAAAAAAAACCCACTAAAAATAGAGTCCAGTTCGGTTAATTTGTCCTAAGACAATAACAATTTAAAAGGGCAGAGATGGATTTGTAGTGGAACCGGCTCCCGATGGTATTAATTGATTGAGTATGCAGTTTTAAAGTACATCAACTTCTAGTACCAACTAGAGCCCTGCATGAATGGAGTCAAAGGGCCCTTTGGTTCATGTTTTAAACAAATGGTTCAAGTAAATCAAGTCAACAATTTTTTTAGTTCAAATAAGTCAGCTCAAATTTCCAGTAACTCCAAACAGATCAAGCTCAAATAGATCAAGCTCCAAACAGATCAAGCTCCAGTGGTTCTATAGATCGAATCAAGTCAAACATTGAGCCCATGTAAAAAAATTTTTTTTTCCAAATTCGCAATTTGTTATGCTCCAGTCCTTTCTCGAAGAACGTTGCTTTTGCTTCATTGGCGAGCTGAGGGACACCGCGGTATTTCCGGTTGCAGACGCCCAAAACACTTATCTGACAGCCGTGCTGGACCTAATATATATGCCTCGGTGTAGAGCAACATATTCGCATAATGCTCGCTGCCCCTTGGTATATCCGTAACTCCACCCTTTAGAGAGACTTTGGCACATCCCCAGTTTGCTCTCATCTCAATCGCAGGCCCACACAAATCTTATGTTTTAATAAAAGCGCACACAAGTATAATTAAAGATGCGTTGATATTTTTTTGAACTATAGTTTAAAAACATTATTTTTTTCATTATATCATCCTTCGATGTAATTGCGCACCTTTTCTCTGATATGAGGTTTCCGGCTTAAGAAAAGGCTCTCTCTGATGAGGCAATGCTTGCAGGAGTGGCCCAAAATCTTGCAGCTAGCTTTTCCATTTTAATGGATCAAAGTCTTCACTAAATCTGCTCATACTGCTCGTATATGCTTTTATATCCCGATTAATTATGTCCTCTTCAGTTTCGAGTGAAAAAGATCGTACGAAGTCGTCAAATGCACTTTAGTCTATACTTATTTGAAAAACCTTTTACCTATCATTTCCATTTCTTCTCAATAATTTTTGAATTAACAACGAAATTAAAGAAATTAATTTTGTTTTTTGCTCTGAAATGAATGACAATTAGGCTCTGAGCTATTTGATCTATTCATTGAACCATTTGAGCTATTTGAGTTGAGCATGATTGATCTAGTTGCTTTGTTGAGCTTATCTGAGCTGAATCATTTCAAACAGATCAAACAGCTCATGTCATGAGCTATAATTTAATGAATCAATAATTTTGTGAGCTATGAGTAGAAGTTTATAGATAGTTTAAATCAGAAACAAAGTCAAGGGGAACTTTGATTCGATTCATGCAGGGCTCTAGTACCAACCCTGAATTCTTAACAGCGATTTTTATCATTGCAATCACAAGCCTGGTTCGAGCTATCTATTCATTAATAAATTCCATTAATTTCCAAAGCTGCCATGTGTACACTCTCTCGGAATAGTTTTTTTTGATTTTTAAAATACAAGCCGTTGCCGTTACAAAATTCCTCGAAATTTGTAAATTGGGACTCTTCCTTTTAAATTAGTTTTGTAGATATAAAAAATTTAATTAAGCTATTTTCTTTTCCCGCGAATTCTTTGAACGGAGCCATCGAGAGCTTTTTCCTATAACATTTAAATGGGAATTCTTTACAAGAAAAAAAATAGTTAATTGAGAAATCGGTGGTGAAAAACCATTAAATTTTAAAAATTAAGAGACTCTGACTTCTGAAAAATAGGTAGAAAAACCATTCTTCTCTTCTTTACGTTTCCCGCGGCATTTATCATCATTTAGATTGCTGAAACGACACACTGTGCGGTTGCTTAAAGTCCTCAAACGAGCCATTCATAATTCACAATCGTATTTGCATCCCTGGTGAACCGGTTCTGTGTATCTTGAGTCCCGAAGTTAAGCCCTTTCGAATATAAAGGGATCTGCAGACCTGGCTTTTTGATATTACCGGTCATGATTCATTCCGAATTCAAAGAGAATTTCATGAGTACCTGTGTCAACCCAACCTAATGCTCTGCTGATCCAGGCTATAGAAATATTAAGTTTCCATAAAGTGATGTTAGAAGTACAGTGGCTTGGATAGCTCCGTAATTATTTCTGGAATTATTTTTTAATACCAGCGCGGGAAATATTTGGTGTAACACATTTTGGAAATTCGGCAAGTGCTTACGAACCTTTAGAAATGGCTCAAATCACTCTGCGAACTTATTTTAAAATTTTTGTTAACTGTTTAGTTAAGTAGAGTTTCTATATATTCGGTTTATGACGAGATCGTGAGGGAAAATAAATCATAAGTCCGACTGTGAAATGGCAAAAATAACATCCAAAATTTATGTACATACATTGAAGTTTAAACTTACCTTCAAATTTCAAAGACGAAGCAAACGGTCGCTTGAAAGTAAACACGGAGCGGGTTCAGAAGGTCGCTGAGTTCAGCAATAAATTTGTTCTTCGCTAATTGAGAAAAGGTTTACGTAAATTAAAACAAACTTAGTGCCGATTTCTTTTATGTGTCAGATAAGCTCACAATTTACCCTGCTATTTGTAGGTTAATGTGATATATATATAAATGGCTCTATGTAGAAGATGAGAATTTGGACCCTAAACATTTTAATCATGTATAGAAGTTTAGAGGCTTGATAATATCATATTCGAGCTTCTATTTATATGTCATCTGACGTTTTAGCAGGCTCCAGGTCAATAAATCATGGAGCAATGAGTATTTGAGATAAAATGTACACTGCCTCTCAATTGTGAGTAGTTGTTAGCGATAGTCCGCATTGAGATTCTTATTGTCCGTATAGGAAATCACCTTGGTTAGAACGAGTCGGGCATATTCCCGATATATTTATGTCTTGTTCATATATCTTATAACAAGAAGCACCCACACCACAAAGGAGGATGGTCGACTGTACAGCTATCTTAAAAACCTCTCGGTTCTATCATAAGCTGGCTTTGACTATCTACAGCCAGTCGTCAGAGGCCATTGCTATGGTTGTTTGGGAATTCCAAAACTGACAACAGCCAACACCATATTGACAGACTTCTTTGTATTCGCCATTTTATATTAATGAAAGTTATTCGTTGCCCTTATTTAACATACTTGGTATAAGTTAATCAATAGTGTGTCTTCCATCAATCGTTCATTATTACTGATTTTATCACTGGATTAAACAAATATAAGAGTCGAAAAAGTGCGCAAGAACTTTACTTGTATTGCAAGCACTGCGAATACAGCAAATGCGACATTGTTAAGTTCTTTACAACGATTGTTTTTTTCAAAACTTTTAAGCCATAAGATTGCTTTTCATCTTTATCAGAAGATTAACAAGGTAAAGAATTTTTAATTATATTTTCATTCTTTTAGCTTATATGTATTTATTAGTTCCTTTTGAATATTATACAATGAAGCAAAATGTTTCTTTGTAAGTTGTTTTTATTCCAAAGCTAAGAAATATTGGGAAATGTCAAACTTGACATATATAGCAGCTAGAAAAAAATATAATAGATCATATTTTTTGAACCGAACCATTTTCTACTTTTTTTTGCTCCGGTTCAGGTTTGGGTTCGGAAGAAAAATTGTTCTGCTCCAGTTCAGGTTCGGTTCGGACTTCCTAAAAATTCCGGAGTCTCCGACTCCAGAGCGGTTCAACTCCAACCCGGATTGCAGCCCTGATTAAAAGATTTAAAAACTGCTGCCAGACCCAACATTTTTATACCGTTTCAAAGGGGTATTATAATTTTCCAGAAGTTTACAACCACTAAAAATATTCATTTCACCCTACAGCCTATATATAAGGCTGTAAAGAAGTCTTGCGGTATTTCCGCAAGCTTGTCTTTGCAAGCGCGTAGTTCTAGTTGTATTCGTCGTTCCATCGGTTCACGCTAGAGCTTTTGGAAAGCTCTTTTCACGCGCTAACACGTGTTTGATTTATTGTTGTTTGTTTTTAGTCGTTCGTGAGTTATAGCGTCGCAAAAATGGAGCAAAATAAAGAGAAAATACGGCATATTTTACAGTACTACTACGATAAAGGCAAAAATGCATCTCATGCTGCCAATAAAATTTGTGCAGTTTGTGGACCCGATACAGTTTCCATTTCCACCGCACAACGATGGTTTCAACGTTTTCGTTCTGGTGCAGAGGTGATCGAAGATGCGCCACCTGTTGTCGAAAATTGCGATAAAATCGCTGAATTGATCGAAAGAGACCGGCATAGTAGCAGCCGTAGCATCGGCCAAGAGCTGGGCATGAGTCATCAAACCGTTATAAACCATTTGAAGAAGCTTGGATTCCAAAAGAAGCTCGATGTATGGGTGCCACACGACTTGACGCAAAAAAACATTTTTGCCCGTATGGATGCATGCGAATCGCTTCTGAATCGCAACAAAATCGACCCGTTTTTGAAGCGGATGGTGACTGGCGATGAAAAGTGGGTCACTTACGACAACGTGAAGCGCAAACGGTCGTGGTCGAAAAGCGGTGAAGCTGCCCAGACGGTGGCCAAGCCTGGATTGACGGCCAGGAAGGTTCTTCTGTGTGTTTGGTGGGATTGGCAGGGAATCATCCACTATGAGCTGCTCCCCTATGGCCAAACGCTCAATTTGGACCTGTACTGCCAACAACTGGACCGCTTGAATGCAGCACTCATGCAGAAGAGGCCATCTTTTGCCCGAATTGTCTTCCATCAGGACAACGCCAGGCCACACACATCTTTGGTGACGCGCCAGAAGCTCCGGGAGCTCGGATGGGAGGTTCTTTTGCATCCACCGTATAGTCCGGATCTCGCACCAAGTGATTACCACCTGTTTCTGTCCATGGCGAACGAGCTTGGTAGTCGGAAGTTGGCCACAAGAGAGTCCTGTGAAAATTGGCTCTCCGAGTTTTTTGCCAATAGGGAAGCGAGCTTCTATAAGAGGGGCATTATGAAGTTGGCATCTCGTTGGGAACTCGTCATCGAACAAAACGGCGCATATTTGACTTAAATCGCATTATTATAACCAATTTTATGAACAATTGAAAATTCAATAAAAATACCGCAAGACTTTTTTGACAACCTATATTCTTTATCAGGGCGACGAGCTGAGTAGATTGAGATTTGTCCGTCTGTGTGCCTGTCTGTTTATACAGCTATCGATCTGAAACTTTGCACAGAGTCTTCTTTTTACTGCACGCTGCTGATATGTCGGTACCGACCGGATCGGGTGACTATATCTAATAGCTGTCATAGGAACTATCAATCGAGAAATGGGTGTTAGTGAAAAAAACTTTTGTGTTTTTAATTTGTTAGTTTTAGTCCAAATCGAATGACTATATCTATCGATACATATAAACATCGGTTCAAATATGCTGAGTGCTTTCCCAATTAGGTCCAATACTAATACTACATGCTAAATTGGTAAAAAACGGATGACTATATCTTATAGCATTGTTTGAATTGGCTGAACAAAACATATTTTATTGTAAATTAAAAATAAAACTAAAGTAAATCAACATAATATTAATTCGAATTGTTAAAACTTAAAAAGAAAGTTTAAGACCTATATGGAAGTATACACATTGCACTTAATCGAAGAGAGAAAAAATATATATGTAAAAAAATACAAAATTGTTGCCCTTTGCAATATTTATGTTCAAAAATAATTGAACAGTACATGTAAAGTAAAAATACAATTTTTTTTGCCCTCCGCAATATGTTCAAAGATATTTGAACAAGTGCATTTAAAGACCGCTACCTGCGGTCGCCTCAAGCCGAGGCGCACAAAAATAGAAATTAGAACCTAAAAAATAAGCAACCCCCAAGAAGGGACACATCTGTTAGTAATAAGGCATTTCTCTGCTTGGGGTAAAACCAAAAAATGTATAAAAGGGAAAACTCAATACTTTAATAAACATTCAGCTTCTGGAAGCGGAGTCACACGCACCATACATGCGTAAGATTCAGCTTCGTGATGTGGAGCGGATCACTCGCAAGCGTATTTGCGTTTTAGTGATCATTTGTCCTTCGTCCCTGTAAAGGCAAACTTGCTAAATTGAATGGCATTTGCTCAGGTCGGAAAAAAAGGCATTCAAATGTAAGGATAGCCTAAGGCGGTGATCGGAAGGGAGAGAAAGGTATTCCGCGGAAAACCTAAGGTCGTGAGAAGGATCACAGTAGCCTGCCAAGCGTTAGGGATTGGCCCTGCGTGAGGGGGAAAACGGCGATAAATTCGCAAAAAAAGTGGCCTGCCAAGCGTTGGGGACTGCCCAGCGTAAGGAGGACTGCAAACTAAGGCAAATGTGCCTTTTAATCAGGAAGAAGGAAGGAAGAGAAGGAGGAGCAACGGGTACGAGTCCCGAAAAATGGAGAGGCGCTGTCCAGGCGCGACTCAGACGAAAACGCCTGGGCTGATACCACCACCATACCATGCGGCCGATAAGAAGAAGTTGTCGCAGTAGAAGCAGATTAAATTAAAAGAAAAAAATTATTGAAATAAAAAGTAGAGTGCCCGTGTGGCACCGCTGCAACAAAAGGCGGATTTTCGCTGTTGCATAAAATTTAAATATTCAAAACGCAAAATTTATATACAAATCATTCAAAAAAAAAATTAAGTTCACAAAAATGTTTTTTTTTGCCTGCGCAAGATGTTTTAAATAAACATGGCATTATTTGAATTGGCTGAACAAAACATATTTTATTGTAAATTAAAAATAAAAACTAAAGTAAAAGAATCTGAGCAAGAAAGTTTAAAACCTATATGGAAATATACACATTTAAAATACAGTCCACTATCGAAGAGAAAAAAAATATATGTCAAAAATACAAATTGTTGCCCTCTGCAATATTTATGTTCAAAAATAATTGAACAGTACATGTAAAGTAAAAATACAATTTTTTTGCCCTCTGCAATATGTTCAAAGATATTTGAACAAGTGCATTTAAGACCGCTACCTGCGGTCGCCTCAAGCCGAGGCGCACAAAAATAGAAATTAGAACCTAAAAAATAAGCAACCCCCAAGAAGGGACACATCTGTTAGTAATAAGGCATTTCTCTGCTTGGGGTAAAACCAAAAAATGTATAAAAGGGAAAACTCAATACTTTAATAAACATTCAGCTTCTAGAAGAGGAGCTAGTCACTCGCACCATATATGCGTTTTATTTAATGG